>CAJQZM010041993.1:0-12074 GCA_907164665.1 Colias nastes | reverse complement strand
ACAGAAATCATAATATTTCACGCAAACATAAAATGTCTCCGCCCAGACAACACCGGCGGTCTAAAAATACACAGGAGTCAGTCGAAGCTGGTCTCGGGCTGCACTCTGCAGTGACGCTGTGGTCATGACCAACGGCAGGTCTTGCACCGGCTCCCAACCGCACGTCACCAGGA
Source organism: Colias nastes (assembly GCA_907164665.1). Taxonomy (NCBI): domain Eukaryota; kingdom Metazoa; phylum Arthropoda; class Insecta; order Lepidoptera; family Pieridae; genus Colias; species Colias nastes. The sequence goes on along the minus strand of CAJQZM010041993.1, from coordinate 11,901 downwards.
GACTGTGCGCTACCCTGATATTCTTTATCGGAATCATTTGTATATTTGGTGGTATGTTTTATTTGTTTGTGTTAGATTTGGCGAATGTTGTTTGCTTTTACTTTTTGCAAGATCAATTTTGAATGTAGAGTACAATCAATGTTTACCAAACAATTGAAATAAAGCAAAAAATGTGTGGTAAAATCAAAGATTTCGAATTTCTACTGCTTTTTTGCTACTTTAGGTAATTTTTTTTTGTAAGTAAATTAATAATTCTAAACAATTTTTCGTAATTTTCATAGAAATAATTGTGATACGAATATGTAGGCATTGTATTGTTTATAAATTGTCTTCACCTAAGTAGTTTTATGCTTTGACATCATTTTTATGCGATGAGTTACTTAATTCAAATGTATAATTTTCAGGCTATTTATTCGGGCGCATGGCACGCAGCGAAGTGAAGCGCGGGAATTTAATTTCAAACAACCTGACACTAGCCGCTGACACCTTGTTCAGGAAAGCCAGACGGATGTCTCCCAAAGCCGTTCACCACAGCGACCCAGAGAAAATAACCTCAAAAATTCTTGACATTTTTCACTGTAATGCTAGCGACTGCGGCGTAGTAACTAATTACAATGTCGCCGATTTCGTTAAATCGTCCATAAATTATGAAGTAAATAAATTAATCAAGTCGATACACAACGCGTCGGTGTATCTCGACTCTTTGAGATGACATTGAATGGAAGATTTATTGTCTCTTCTGCGTAATGAGGTGGAGTTTTTTTAGAATCTTAATTAGATTGGTGATATTGAAACTAATTGAAACAACGTATGTAAAGTATTTGTAATAGACAAACTTATTTTATAACGGTGTACCTAATTGTTTATCGTTAAGCATTTGTTTTTTATTGTATTTTTGTACATGTTATTCCTATCTACTTGTTGTAATAAGTAGGTATATAATACGTAAATGTGATTGCTGGAGAAATAAAGTGTTTGAAAAAACAGCATTTCTTTTTCTTACTTTTCAATTCCCATAAATAAACTGTGTAGATTTCGACTAACAAAAGATAAACTTAACGTGTAGCCTTCATGTAGCAATATGGATAGGTAATTAATTCGAGTCTCTGATTTTGTTTATGCACTCTATTGACATAGTATTTAGCTCTGGTTTGTAGTAGTATAATATTTGTACCGTATACATTCAATAAATTGTTTACTTCAAAACAGTATTTTACACTGTGCCAAAACTGTAGTTCCCATTACCTTCAAATTTTTAGTTACCATAATGTATACAGTATACTGTACTACATATTTTGAATCTGCTCTACCGTCTAGGAAAACGGTATTTGATTGAATTCTAGACATTTTTTTATCAAATAGGTGCATGACTAATCAAAACAGAGATGCAATGTCATCATAATATTAATCTTTCATTAGTCATTTAATCCTTAGTCCTTACTAATAAATTATACAAAAATGTGTTTTTTTTATTGATATCGCAATGGTATTTAGTGATATGAATTTGATGTCTGGAGATAGAGGAGGCTAGTGGTAGATTTAATTTTAAATTGCGGTAAAACTTCTTTTCTATAGGAAGGTCTACAATGGTGCGTATTTGAAAATTACTCACCAAATTTTATAAACTACTATGGATGGCACCTATTACAGTTAATTTGGTATGACCAAGCGGACCTCCAGTAATATTTTTATTATTTCTACTAGAGGTATTGCTACGACTACTACTCAACTATTATAATACATATATGTACTCTAAAAGCAATGAGCAAGTAGAAAAAAGGGTAAGTTTACAACAATGGCAACGCAATAAAAGATAACATTCTTTAAAAATCGTTTATTACTCCAACACAGCCAAATTTAAAGTCATACTATGCCAAAGCACAATGAGGTAAAGTCCATAATTTTATAGCTCTTCCTTCATCTTGGAGGCCAATACCTGTAAAACAAAAACCTTTGAAAATGTGCATTTAACACAAATAAATATATTATTAATATGAGCGGCGCCGTTTGGACGAATACAGTACTGACAATTATTAATGCAGTGCGCTTAACGAACTGAGCTGCGTCAGTGGCGACACCTGGCAGAGGCAATAGTCATCAAGTGCGCACAGAAAACGTGTCGAGTGAACACACGTGCTGATTTAACTTTAATTCGAAATGTATTACGCAATCAACTTCCATTGGGCGGCCGTTCGCAAACGTCTCGTTCCGTACTTACGATTGTAAACAATTGCTGCGTCTCCTGCCGGCGCCTTAACGTTTGCCGCACGTCGAGCGTCATAGCATCGGCTATGGCTCGCGGCCGCTTGCGCCTTACCGCAACTAACGTCCGAAAGACTCGCACGGACTTTCCGTCGCAACGTTATCTCATCGCACTCACTCCGCTACGTGCCTACAGTCGGTAGCGACCTAACACTACGCTCGCGTCTCGCCTGTGACTCAGACATCACAGCGCGGACGCGTCTCCTGTAACTCAACACAAGTTATTCCACATGCCGGAGCCGGGATGGGGGACGGGAGCGGGGGGGGAGGCGGATACGAACTGAAACACTGAGTTTAAAACAAGTGGTTTAATCTATCTTAAAAAATACATCTTAGAATACCTTACAAACTTATTGCTTAGACGCCAACCGACAACGATTGTGTCTCGTCACGTGCGACGGGAATGAAATGCCGAAATGATTCATCATAAGCGATTTACATGATTACGGGTCGTCGCTCAGCCTATCAGTGTCTTTCGACCGGTCGTCAGAGTAACAAAACATAGATTGAAGTCCGTCTATTTCGATGGAGTCATGGGGGGGAGGAGCACGTCGGGGGCACGGGGGGGTCGACGCGGTCGCGGCTCGCGTGGCGCGGCGGGCAGGTGTCGCCGGGCGGCTACACGAGCGATATACAGTTTTTGTTGGTGCGCTGGGGCCGGGCCCGGCCGCCGCCGCCGTGCGCCGCTCCGCCCGCGCTAAACAAGAAAGCCGCTTAGTGCCGCCGTCGCCTCGCATCGCCTACTCTTACGGATAACGTTGCGTTTGTGCGTAGCTGCAAACGAAAGGAACGTCAGCGGTCCGCGCCGCGAGCCCGCATTGCCCGCTCGCTCGCGCTTTATCGCATGCTCTCTTTGCTACTACTGCGGTTCAATTTGGACTCTATTGTGTTTACTTTTAAATCGGAAATCTCATTGACATTTACGTTAACATCTCTCTCTCAAAAATGTTACATTTAAGCTGTCCAATTCATGAATTTAATAAAAATTCACCGAAAATTATGAAAGAGCATTGAAATCAATAATGTACGGGGACTGATTCCTTCAAAATTTATATTCCGAGAGATTCAAGATAATATGTTATGCTTTATTTAGATATTGTTCCGGACAAATTCCTTAGGAAATAGCCGTATGCCACGCAATTTCGTCGGCCAGTTACTGTTCTCTAATCGATTTTTTCCGTCTGACTCAAACGCAACTTTGTAACGGAATTTTCTAAGCTATTTTTCTAGAGACATTAAAGAAAGTGAAATTGTGTGCAAGTGAAAAACAAACATTAAATCGTGTGAGCAACCAGTGTGTAAACATCTGATTAAAGATAAAATTTTAAGCAAACATTAAAAACCTTAATGGTCCAAATTTTACAAAAAAATATATTCTCTTTTCTATTCAAGAAAATATTTTAGAATGCAATGCAACTTTTATTTACATAAAGTATTTTCTCATTATATTTTATTATATATCATTTATGTGAATGAAAAGACCATTATTTTCAAAAATATTAATTAAAAATTACTAAACAATAAGCAATTCATATTTTATTGTATAAATTATGAAATATCTTCATTATCAACCGCCTGCATTTATATCCAGACAGTCTTTAATACCAGTATCAAAGACAACTGACAATTTTTTTACAACCAACTGGTATAGATATAGAAATTATCCCATCGTCTGTTCGCACACCAGTTGCCGCCTGCCATACACAGCGTGTGGATGCTTACCGTCCCATGGGAGCGTATTGCTGCGCGTACGGGTCGCGGTCGTACCCCGCCGCGGCACCGCCACCGCCGCGCCTGGAAAATGTACACAATTTAGCATTAAATAAATAAAATTTTATTATTTAGCATTAATCTAGGAAACTTCAATTGATAAGTTACAAAAAACAAGTAAATAATTAATCCTATGATGATTTATTGAATGAGTAAAATTCAATTATTACGAACATTGTGGTCTGAGAAAGGGTGAAATGTTACAAATTTTGCAGTCATAGGAACTGTTAATGGAAAAGAGAACTTCTAATGTTATATTTATTTGAACTTATATCCCAAGACGTAGCAAAATAAAATATAAGTTATAGTTTTCTAGTTATTTTGGAAAGCTGTATGTATCATTCCCATATTTTCCATTGTCCCAATCTGTAGGAAATAATACTTGGTATTCTAAGATATCATGAGAATTTTTTCTTTTTGTAACAATTTTACATGAAACTTTATATCATCTCAAGACTTGTAAGTTTGGTCGCATTGCAAGCATATTCATTTCATTACCTTAATATACTTTTGCAGAATTGATTTAGTTTGGATTTAAGATTGTTAAGGTTTAGGTTTGTACATTTTGCAAAATTAATCTTTCTTATTAATTTTATTTTACTCTAGAAATAATCTTTGTGAAATTTCTAAGATGAAGTTGACTTATTTTATTATACAATAAGTATTTGTGTAGGTATGTACTTGTAGAACATGTTCATCCAATACCAGTGAAGAATGATTTGTATTTATGTACAGGAAAGGATTTAGAACCATTGCAGTAATGTGTTAATGATAATTTGAACAATGTGTTAATTTGATTTGTGTCAGCTAATAAGATATAATGATTGAATTTCTCCTAAAACATGGCAAACTGAAATTCAAAGACAAGAGAATGTCAAAATGTACATAAATTTATGAATTTACATGAACTTACATTGGAGGTGGTGTTCTCCTGCTGTACATATCACCATTGCCCATGGGAGCTGCTCGTGGCGGTGCTCTATCGTACCCAGACGCCATAGGCATGGGCCCTCCCCGCATGCCACCTCGCCTGTCCATCATGTCCCTTTCATCAGGGTACATGGGCGCGCGCCTGTCGTCAGGGTACATAGGCGGCATGTCGTCCACCGCTCCGTACCCGCGCCTGTCGTCCGGGTACATCGGGGGAGGCGCACCGTACTGGTCTCTAGCCCCGCGCCCGTCCATCAACGCGAAGCCTCGACGGTCTTCTCCGTATCCGTTGTATCTGTCGTCATATCCACCCATCGGCGGCCGGTCCATTCCGCGGTCGTAGGGCGCTCCGCCGCCCATGCCGTTCCGCATCGACATGCCCCCGCCGCCCATTGGCGGGCCGCGCATGTCGCTGCCACGCATCGGGCCCATGGGACGCGAGTCCCTCATCGGCGGGTACGGCGCGTCCCTCGGCGGGCCGCCGCGCATCGGGCCTCCGCCGCGCCTGTCCATGCCTCTCATGCCGCCTCGCATACCGCCGCGACCGCCGCCGCCACCTCCGCGCTGGCCGCGCTCCTTGATCCTGCCTCGCTCTACCGTTATGACGCCGCCGTTGAATGATGTGTTGTGCAGCGCGCGAATTGCCGCAGACGCTTGATCCTCTGTCTGCATGTGTACGAATCCGCATCTATTCATAATATCACATTCTGTCACTACGCCGAACCGTTCGAACAGTTTTCTCAATTCCTCCGGCTTGGAGCCCTGCGGCAAGCTTCCCACGAATACTTTGGTTTGCTAAAAAAGACGTAGATGATGAATGGGTACCCCATATATTTACGTAATAGTGTAACTGTGATATTAAAGGTTTACTTACCGCGACCATTTTGATGGATGCTTTATTTATAAACTACTGTGTATTTATTTTCACTTGTGCACATAAAACAAAGAACCCTTCACTCGCACCGAGCCGATCTTTAGCAACAAAATGGCGGGCGCGTGGTGCGCCGTGCGGTGAAAATAAAGGCCGGCCGGAATGACGCCTCACGCCTCGATAAATGCCGTATGACGCCACTTGTCAAACGCTTGTCACATGATTTTATTTGTTGATTGGTGAATAATTCAGACGGGGTCAAAGAACGTTTTGTTGCTTTTAATCTATTGGCTGAAAATTCGCATCGTATAATATCAGCCAATTGAGAACAGCGTCATTTAAATTGGTACATTTCCCATTACCACCGTATTTTAAAATTTAAGATATTTGATATGTTCAAAAAGAATTTATTTAATACTGTAATCAGTAATGTAAAATTATACTGTATTCTTTATTTATTAAATTAATTGTTACGTGTTTTTAAATGTGAACTTTTAATGTAAATTTTGAATTAAAATTAGTAACAATACCAAAATTAGAAAATGTAATCATAAAAACATTTATGTACATAAATAAGTACATTGAAATTTGAAATAAAATTATTTCTTGTTATGAGTAGAAAGGGCGTGTACTCGATGTATCAAATGAAAACAATCATGATTTGTGCTAAGGATTCACAGTGCGCTTTCAACAATAATATATAAAATACTCGGATAAAATACGTATAAGATATGAAATTATCAGAATAACTCATTGAATAAGTTTCTTTTTGTAACGGAATACCACCGGAATACGGATGAGTAAATTTTTTAAAATGGCAACACTATTCAAACTATAGGTAGGTATTTAAAAAATGGCGCGTTCTATAAGAAAAGCATTAAAGAAAAGTAATTATAATTTTCAGTGTTTAACACAGAGGTATATATAATTATTGTATTACAATAGGTACTCTTTGTAATTATGTAGAAAATTCCCTATGCAATGGATGTTTTAGCTAGACTTATTTTACTTGTTATGTAGGCAATAAACCTACAACACTGCTACTTATAACTATAGTATTGGATGCCCATGCCCATGCCACAACCACGAATAATGGCTCATTATTTTAGAAATTTTAAAATTTAAAATTGATTATTATAAATGACTTTAACACATATTTATCGTACAATTTCCGAGGCACGTCCCAGCTCGGAGAGGTAGCATATAATGGCCTATAATTGGCCATAGATTATTCATTATACACATGTATGATGCCTTTGCCTTCAGCGGTCAGCCTTAGCCCGTTACGCCACTGCACTGTAAACCTACCTTTTTCTAATACTCGGGATAAAAACATTCTATTAAATTAATTGTAGCTACTAGCTATGGTAAGTACCTAGTTACTTAACCCACTTAACGTTAATTATTCAAATGGAGGAGATATTAAATAACAAGGTAATAAAAAGCAAAATAAGTACGTAACTTTTTTATTTAGCTTAAAATATAATTTTCACTGATTAAAATTTTTCTTTGCGATCCACGAATTATCACACATTTGTACTAAAGCGAAGCCTTTTTCGATCTCAACCTTCCTTAGTTTAGATGGATAGACTGGATGTAAAGAAGGTAAGTATATTATATTGATCACAATAGGCATGACGACAGTATCCATAAATGATCGTATTAGTATTTTTAAGGGAAAATGTATAATAAATAAATTAAATATAGTGACTTAGAAATCTTAAAAACATTAAGATTAATGAGATTATCAATAAAATAAAACATTGAAATTCTGCAGTTGGCCATTTTGACTAAAACACGCGTGACGTCACGCTTAAGTAAACAACTCACGTCAGATGTGTTTTGTTGTTATGAATATGTTGAGAATACGCATTTTTATTTATTTTCTATTGTTTCACGTATGCTTTATCGACTCAGAACAGAAATATAATTGCGAATTCACGAATACATGGTTCGGGGTTCTCCGCGCCAACTTTATACAATCATTTCTTATTATTTTCTCGCTTGAAATAATTACTAACACATTTTTGAGCATTATTTTTATGTGGATTCACACTGCAATACTGCACACCACTTATAAACTTTGAAATTCGTTTTTATAACACATATTAAATAAATATTTTTTAATTTTCTTCGCAATGCGTACAAATAATTACGTATTTACTAAAGAGTGACGTCACGCCTACGCCATGACACCTGCGAGCTGTTTTGGCACAGTTAATAAATATTTTTTGAAAAATGGCTTTTATCTTCGTTAAATTTAAGTATATTACCGAAATATAGGGTTTTTCTTGTATAGTAAACGTATACACACATTATGGAAGAGGATTTCAAAATCTTTCGTCATGCCTATTATTAAAAGTTATGTTGAATTGAATTTAAAAATGTTCATAGGAGGTATATAATAAAATTGTAAACACCATGCGTCGAATTTCACGTGTTAGATCTCACGGTTTTACAATCTTATAGCGACATTTACGCACATGGATAATTTATACAGATTTTAAACACACATTTTTTGTAAGAAATAGATCATAATTTCTTATTTTATTATTATTATCTGAAATATTTGAAGTCAATATGGTAATAAATAATACTATTAAGTCTATCCATACCAAATTTTTTAGTTATTAACCAATAAGGATTTGACCTACAAAATTGGCAATTTTATCACTAATAGCACAGCATATGTCAGTCATAGAATAAATGCGGAATACAACATACAAAATAATAAAACATATGACTCTATTACCAAATACAAACTGATTAAAAATAAAACTGTGAATCAGCTGAGCTGCCAACAAATACTTTGGTTTAAAATTAAGCTATTTGTCATGCTATAATTTCAAATACAATAATTAATACAAGAGATAATATAAAGGATTAATATAAAGGCATTTACAGGAATAAATAATCTTAAATAAAATTACACTAATAACTAAAGTGGATTAAATACAAATTTGTCTAGTTAGTTCCAAGATTTATCAAAGCGTATAATCTGAACACGACTAGCATCAATTTAATCACTAATAATTAAGTAATACTTATTTTAAGCACAATCAAGCACATTTCGACATGGGAAGTCCTTATTTGATATTTTATATCTATAATAATATGTAAAAATAGATGAATGTGTGAATGAAAAATTTTGTCACAATAAGTGAGCTCTATTCGTCATTATAACGTATATTCACGAACCTCTTAAAAATGCAAAATTATTTTTAACGAATAACTACAGCTAGCTCAGTCTACAAATAAATATAACGGCTACATGTCACTTCTACTATATTTTGGATATTGCTTATGTAAGAATGTACAATGTACAGCCACAGTGTACAGCGTACACAATTTAACAATCAATTAAAACCTTTTTCCAATGTTTCATTTTTTTACTTATAAAATTAAAATTGAGTGGATTTTTTTTATATAATCTGTTCTTCGCATGCTCTTCGGTACTAAAAAGGCGCGAATTTGTTACTGCAAGTCGAAATGGCGGGTGAATAACAAAAATAATAAATAAGAGAATACCCAAAATATCGCATTTGTGATTTCACTAGTCGCTACTTCTACAGTTGTTCGTTATATTTAGCACCTTATGTATTCCTCAATATCTACATTGCAGGTACGACAGGTTATGAATTTATTTCACTCGTATTTTGGTTGTATGGTAACGAAATGAGTTATTTATAATTCCTTTTTGATGTATTATGTACTTACTGAAATTGTCACCTTACTATTATTGCAAAGATTGCAAGATTATAAATTAAAATAAAAAAAATTAGTTGTCTGTAAAGTCGGTTTACTGACGATAGTTGAACGTGACAACGTCCGATTGTGCTTCTTTGTCGCTCGTTCCGCGCTCTCGCTTGCACTTCAAGCCTTACATGGAACGCCTCAGAGCGAGGTAACGCCGCATGAGTCATGTTTTTTCGTGCGTGCAGCCGGCTCTATCGAATTATAAGACGTTGTCACGTCAAAAAAATATTAGATTGCATCACCCTTATAATTGGAAACCTTCTTTATTGACAGAACTGGTAGTTTTTTACTTCGTATACCGACAAATACTATAACATTTTTTATGATAGTATAATTATTTTGAATTTGAAACGATGTTTATGGCGATTTTAAGTGCAAGAATTACGAAATTCACAAGCGATGTTTCTGTACCTTAATAATATGTTTAGTTTTTTGTATTTAAGTATTTCATAAGGAATATATTGATATTTTTTATTTGCCTACTCATAATTATTGATGATGTTCTATTTTATTAATGTTTTGTTGAACAAATATTGTACTCATATTACCATTTTTAGCCTATCTGTTGTTCTAATTATTTTTAAACTAGATGATGTAAAAATACTGTTTTACTTTCTATTGTCAATCTCAGAAGCAACGTGCAAATCTAGTTTTTAAATATAATTCGTAGGATTTCTCATATTTATTGCTTATTTTACTTTGTATTTTTAATTGCTTTTGTTTTTACGATTTTATAAAAATGGCGAGATTCAAAGCTGTATTGCTGTAAGATTTAAGTGCATAAGAATTATTTAGAAGTATCGATAAAGGAATGAGTTACTCGGTATTTTGAAGACATGGAATTATTAACGAAGAATATAAATCATAAGTAAAATTTAAACACTACTTGTGACCATTTGCATTGTAGTGACAAATAATCTTGTTTAAATTGTATAAGTACTATAGTACTTGTACATTAGTGAAATTTTAACACTTTCTACATTTAGAAATTGTTTTTGGTGACATTTTTAGCAAGAGGGTGATACTAAAAACTTTTTCACTTATGTTTTATATTCCTCTTGTGACTTTACTGATGGAATCGAAGAGAAGTAGGGAGGTATAAGGGAACAAAGGAAACAGGAAGGAAGTAGGTAATTTTTATTAACAAACGGTTTTACTTATACTACTGGAGGTTCTGTTAAGTCGCTACACCGAACTTAGGTAACTTATTTTCACCGAACATTTACATGTAATTATTGCGATTTTTTTAATTATTTACGATGAACACTTCTTTTTTTGGTAGTTAAAAATTTAAAACGCATCGTATTGCCCGATTGGTTCGTCGAATAATATAGTTCATTTGATATTTTCTATAATAAAGTTTTTAATACAATTCACAAAGTGGAACCATGATTTTTACAGCGAGTGAATATGTAAGTTTGTTCATTCTATGGAGCTATATAGAAATATCTATAAATGAAATGTAGAGGGTATTTTTAAACAAAAAATTGCATGTAAATATATCTTTTTCTAATAAAAAATCATGACTCCACATTGTCAACCATATTTTTCACCCCCAACATCTTTGAGTATAGCAACACTGTTCTATAGACAAACGAATCTTGTCTATGGTCTATGATTTCGCATATTTGATAGCGACGTTGTGCGGCTTCTCCTCCTTGAGGGAGTCCTTTAATACAATATCGGATGTCGTGTAGGGGGGAGGAGGGGGGCTTTCTGACTCTGCTGCTGCGCTTGATTCCGATCGGCTCATGTCTGGTGTGGGCCTGGAATTGAAAATTAAAGTTATTGGAGATTGTGGCTGATGTATTATGTAGAATTGAAACTGATTACATTCTTCATCAGTTTCAATAGTTTGACTTGTAGAATTTTTATACAATTTGTGTTAAATTCTTAATTGAACGCGGTTAAAAGTTTTTGAGTTTTACGGTAGACGTGCCGTGTGACGTGCGGTAGAGCGTTACGCTCGATGTGCGGTAGAACGTAACGCTCGACATACGGTAGAGCGTAACGCTCGATGTGCTGTAGAACGTAACGCTCGACATGCGGTAGAGCGTAACGCTCGATGTGCGGTAGAATGTAACGCTCGACATGCGGTAGTTTTTGAGTCTTTCTTATCTGGGCGTGAACACTGTTCGTGTATTTTTTCCCGTCTCTCGCAGCTACTGAGCTGACATTGCTATCTGTCTGTATATAAGTAGTGCACACAGAGCGGTACCTGTACTTGCGGCAGTGGAGCGGCGCCAGCGCGGCGAGGTGCCGCAGCAGCGTGTGGCGGGAGCAGCGCGCGAGGGCGGCGGGCGGCGGGCGGG
>CAJQZM010041991.1:17902-35594 GCA_907164665.1 Colias nastes | reverse complement strand
TTTTTTTTATCAAATAAATAGTTTAAGAGATATATCGTAAAAACCATTTCAACCGCTATTTTCAAGATGGCGGCCGTGGGACAAGGGTGGCGACCCCACAAACTTGGTTTTAGCTTCACACTGACCCCCCCTACACATCAAAAAAACAAAATTGCGTCCTCTAAAAAATGCAAGGTTAGGGCTAAAAAATGTAACATTTCAATGGATCAATTGACTTTTAATCGATTATCTTCTCTACTATATAAAAATAAGTCGGGTTTTCCTTCCTGACGCTATAACTCCAGAACGCACGAACCGATTTCCACGGTTTTGCATTCGTTGGAAAGGTCTCCGTGAGGTTTGTAGCAAAGAAAATTCAGGAAACATGTCAACAGAAAAGCGGGAAAACCGGGAAAATCATTTTTCACATACAGCGCCTTATGTAACATTTCCTTTGGTGTTTAAACTATGAAGGTGGTATTTAAACATAAGGTGGCGAAACGGAGTTCGCCGGGTTTGCTAGTTGTAACATAAGTTTTATATACACGTGGTTGCTCTACATTGAAAGTACTTGATGAATAAAAAAATGGTGCTTAAAATATTTTTTTAAGTGGAATAAAGTTTTACATTCACCAAACTTTGACAGCAATTTGTTAATTATACTAGCTTTCATTAAAAATATGTTACCTGCTATTTGCCTTAAATTAATTCAAGTATTAAAAACTTAACATGAAACAAAAATAATAATAATTTCAAGGTAGAGATTTTTATTAAATTTTAAAACTATCTATGTTTACCTATTAATTATGTCATAACAAAAATAATTATTTTTGCTATAAGTTTTTGAAATAATAGACATTTCATAAATTATTACGTGACTTTTAAAGACATTTTTTTGGATCAAATATATTAATTTTTACATATATTTTAGTAACGATTGCTTTGTATTTTTCAGGGAATTAGACGCAATCCACGTGATGTCATACGATCTTCGCGGCAATTGGGCTGGATTTGCGGACGTACATTCACCTCTATACAAACGTCCTCATGACCAATGGGCTTATGAGAAGCTTAATGTGGTATGTACCTGTTATGATTATAATATTATTATAACGCATTTAACTCTCTCTATTTATTTTTAAATAGATGCCTTCATCTATCCTTATGTAAATGTGGATATATTGTACTTATTACACAGATATTTATTCTGTAATTATCACATAAAAATATATATTCGTATCATGCAGGAAGAAAGTATCTTTAATGCAAGAGTGAAAAATTTTAACCGAAAATATATTTTAAATATTAACCATACTTTCCGATAGGAATTTTAAAATAACTCTTGTTACAAAAGCCGTCAATTGTAGGTTCTTTGTCTTTATCTGTGTCATGCTTTTGACAGCAAATATGGCGCGTATTTAAAATATGCCCTTTTTGTAGCGTCCACCAAAAATGTAAGAGTATTTTGAAAAGTTTTTTTATGAAAATAAATATCTGAATTCCTTATCAGATTTCAGATAAATGGGGAGACATTTTAAGGCTGAAAATAAAGTAAATAATCAACAATATTGTTAAGTAATATCATTCATCATTTCAGAACGACGGGCTCAATCTTTGGGAGGAGAAGGGATGTCCGTCAAACAAATTGGTTGTTGGCATTCCGTTTTACGGTCGTTCGTTCACCTTGTCAGCTGGTAATAACAACTATGGGCTTGGGACGTATATTAATAAGGAAGCCGGTGGCGGCAATCCAGCCCCTTACACAAATGCTACAGGATTCTGGGCCTATTATGAAGTAAGTATTATAAAATCAAAATGATTAATTTCTAAGTTAAATTGATAAGAATTTTAAATCTGTAAACAACAACAAACAGTACAAAAGCCAAGAAGGTTTAATAAAAAACGGTATAAAAGTTCTCAAATAAAGTAGATATAAGTACCTAGTTTTTAAATTATTTTCTCTCTTCGACTCTACCTCTCTATTACAAAACAAAAATAGTTCGTAATAAAAGACTATATTTTGTTAAGATAAAAAATATAAAATAATTGAACATTTAATTTTTAGATATGCATGGACGTAGACAAGCCAGAAACCGACTGGACAAAGAAATGGGATGAGCACGGCATGTGTCCCTACGCGTACAAGGGAACGCAATGGGTCGGTTACGAAGACCCTCGCAGTGTTGAAATCAAACTGAACTGGATCAAACAGAAGGGCTACCTTGGCGCTATGACCTGGGCGATTGACATGGACGACTTCCAAGGCATTTGTGGAGAGAAGAACCCATTGTCCAAACTATTGCATAAACACATGTCATCGTATACCGTACCTCCACCACGCTCTGGGAATACTACTCCAACGGTTAGTGATACATGACTAATTATTGTTATTGTTTTAGTAGAGTTCGCTGAAAAGTAAACTTCTTTTTTGAAATAAGTACCTACTTATTAGTTAGTAGTTAGTACAATACCTATACTAACTACGTTTACCGAACATAATTTCCTTTATTCAAAGTTTATTAAAAGTTGAAGTGACAAAAAATTATAACTTGAGTTGTAACACTTACCTTAAGTATTTTATTTTCTTTATATCAACAGCCTGAATGGGCACGACCACCATCAACGACATCAGACCCATCTGAAGGCGCTCCCATCCCCACTACGACCAAGGCTCCTACACCAAAACCTACCCAGGCACCAACGAAACCTACTCAGTCACCTGTAACAACACCTTCTCAGCCCAGCAGTACCAATGCCCCAGTGGAGGAGGAGAAACCTGTCCCTGATGTAGAACAACCACCTTCTGTAAGTATTTTCAATAAATTTCGATAAAAATTAGTTGCTTAAGAGGCCGTATCGATTTTAAGAGTGATTTTGACTTGTTTCTTTAATTCTTTAGGAGCTCGTTTAAAAAAACTAACTACTATGTTATATGAAAGTAATGGTATAATTTAAAATTCTCTAGAATATTCGATTATATAGATTTGCCGTAACAACGTTTGCGCTCCCGTATATAATCGAAAATTCTAGAGAACTTTAAATTATTCCATTTCTTTCATAAAACATATAATATGTATTTTTTTTATTGCAAATTTTTAAGCATTAACCTATCATTTAGTGTGTATTTTTTATTTTTTTTTAACTCTGTTGTAAGAACTAGAAATTCGACGCCATATACGCATAAAATTTCATCAAAGTAAGGCTATTTTAACTTAGATGTTCTTTGAATTTTTCAATAAAAGTACATAAATTGCCTCGAATATATTTTAGGATGTCTCAGTGTCTTTACTGTAGTATATTTTATAAGAAAACTTCTTCTATTAAATTCCGTGTAAAATACAAAGACACGAACGTCCCGCATGGAAAAAATTGAAACACGCCTTAGGTTATTGGCTATTAAACAAACTGGACAATGAATATCAATAAATTGTCTCGAACGTATTTTAGATATTGAATGAATCTTTAATTTAAGATATCATCACACATTGTTACTAATTTAGTTTTGTTAAACGAGCTTCTAAAGAATTACAGAAACAAGTAAAAATCACTCTAAAATCGATAAGGACTCTTAACGATCATAGTAGTATGATTAGTATGATTGTATTAATTTAAACTTTAATTAATTTTAAAAGTTGCAAGTTCGTATGTATCCTTTATTTACCTAGAAAATAATATAAACGTTTCCGTAAACATAATTTTCACTTCATAATATGCTAGCTTTAAATATCTTTATATCGCTAAACTTTAAAGTTGTCCTTAAGCTTTGATGGTTTACGTAATAAAAACAAATATGCAGTTGAAAAACGTACCCATAATTCCCTTTCAAATCCCGCGGGATTTACAAGTCATTCAGAGGTCAAATGCCGTTCATCAACATTTCTTTGAGCAGACGTATAAAAGTAATTAAGCTCTGAAAAGAGTTGCCGAATCATTAATTCCTTTTAAAAATAATGTTTTTAATTAAACAGGAAAATGAGGTGGACAGCGCTGAAGTTTGCAGCGCTCAAGCGGATTACATCGCTGACAAAAAGCGCTGCGATAAGGTGAGATGAAAACTGAATAATTATTTAAGTTGATAACTGGAAATCCTTTTAGTGCAATTTAGCGAATTTTATGTAAAATTTTTATGAGTATTGTTGGAATGAAAATGCTTTTATTGCGGCTATTAGATAGGAATTAAATGGATTGTGGTTGACTGCGATAGTTTTTCTTTTATCTTAATTTCATCGATAAAGATTATTTATTGGACTTTTTGCACTTATATTCACTCTTTATCTTTATTGTTTTTGTGGGAATATAGAAGTCGATCGATTTATTATTTAAATCTTTAACTGTACTATTGCAAGTGTTAATAAATTGTTCTGAAATTCTTAAAGTACGTTAAAATACTAGCGAATAACTACCTGGTTATTATCACAGAATCAATTCAAATACAAAGTCTAAATTAATTTATTGATGGTTTTTTTACTGATTTTTCTTATGAATTCTGTGGCTAATATTTCTTTTATTTTTCAGTACTGGCGTTGCGTAAACGGCGAGCGTATGCAATTCACATGCCAATCTGGCACCGTCTTCAACACGGCACTTAATGTTTGCGACTGGCCTGATAATGTTGATAGAAATGAATGTAGAAAATAATTTAATAAAGACCTCATTTCAAACAAATTCGCTTTGCTGCGGTTGAATTTTGACTGTAGCAAACCGAATTGTTTCTTGATACAAAGCATTTAATGTTTGAACTTCGATATCATTATAGATTTTTAAATAATTTATTCCAGTATTGATTAATTGTTTCATTAAGTTGAAAAAAAAATGAGAAATATATAAAATATAAAACTATATCATCTATTTTATAATAAGAATTATAACTGAGAGATTTTCACTATATTATTAAGTTCCTGTATCTGAAGTTCAAATGTTTTCTTTGCTAATGCTCATTTTACATTAGTTTTAAGTTAGAGTTAAGTTATTTATATAAAAATTAAAATTAAACATTAAAACAACCTCGTTCGTGTACTGACTTTTTATATTTCTTTTGAAATACATCACTTCTGAGGTTGTTTTAATTTAAAATAATAAATATTAGATATAATAATTTTCACATAGGTACTTTTGTACGAATACAATTAGATGAGATTATGTAAAAGACTGCTAAAATAATAAAAAATACATACTTCTTTATCTATCATATACCTTATGTTCTAATGTAATTTCTGTAAAAATTGTACGTACATCAATCATTTATCAATATGTTTTAAATTTTTATCATCTACAGTTTCTTATTTATTATGCTTGAAGAAGCTATTAAAGTAGTATAATATTTATTGAATCTTTTATTTTCATCTTCACATCCTGATCCTATATTGTTGCCATAAATAAATTTCGTTTATTTTAAACCATACATTCAATCAAATAGTATAACTGCATTGTAGACCTGAATCCTAATGGTCCAAGTTCGATTCATGAATATCACATGTATAATGCGTTGCTCTGCACGTTTCATGATGATAAATATATTCCACAATTTTGCATTGTAATATAAAAACTATAGAAACTATATATGGGAATAATAAGGATGACTCTAGAATACTTACAAAAAGACTACCAGTGTCTTAATAGCATGCGTGTCTTTTCAGACATTTATTTAAGACATTTAAACGGATTGACTTAATTGAAGTAAATCCGTTAAAAAGTCTTAAATAATGTATAATGCTCGCGTAAAATTAATACACAAGAAAATACTAAATACTAGTGAATTTATATATCATAATAATAGTTTAATATTAAACAAACTTCCACATACCCACATCTGCGAGAACTACATCTTACATGAACGCGTCTACGTATTGTATTGGATAAAATCGAATGCAAGTCCAGCCTCTTGTGACAAGTTTGGACATTATACGGAAAAATAGTTGTCGAATACGAAATTTTCATGCATGGTTCTCACTCACTTCGTGTAAGCGCTTTTTTATTAAATTTTCGGCCACTTCTATTCGATAAAATATTTATCTATAGTAAGAGTAAAAGAGTAGATTCTCGTAGATTGAATGCTGCTACAATAGCGGGGTAATTTATTACGATTTATATTATGAATTTAACAGCATTAGAATTTGATATTTTTGGTTTTATGGCATTCAAATGCTTGATAATTTTAAATTTTTATTCAACACCATTATATTTTTTTATAATGTGTCAGATTCGCTCGGTCAGCTATCACATTTTATTTTGAATAAGAGTAATCACAGCTTCTGAATGTAACTATTTACTTTTCAATGTATGCAAGACAATAATATTGCCTTTTCTACCTTTATAATATTCGAGTTATATTTAGAAAAATATCGAAAATTCGTATCTAAATATATTTTTATCGTATATCGTTAAGCTGACATTTTTGTCAATTATGCCAAAACCTACATCCTGAACGCGTTATGATAAAATTCAACAACAATAAACCATAATATATCATAATAATATTATATTTTCCCGAAAAAATTACATGGCACTACCACTAAATAAACATCTTAGGTAAAATATCATAGTTTAGATAAGATTTAGAATAAAATCTGTCTACGACCACGCTCCATAAATAATATCTATGAATAAATCGCGCTTTCTCCAGCTCAAATTGAATGAATTTAATTTTTAAGGCATTCAATGCTCAATAGGGCCAAATTTAACTACGCTTAATTGAATGAATAAATAGGCTTTTTATAGACCGAAGACTAACGTACCAAATAATTTAGAGGGTTAAAAGGGTAACAGAATTAGGCGAGTACACGATTTGCCTTCTGCGAAAGAATATTTAATGATTCACTTCTGTAATCTACTTAATCTAAGTAAAGAGTTATTATTAGAACGCCTACACAATAATGAGTTGGGAACGTTTAAAAATGTTTCATTCGAGGATCCAAAAGTTCTTTAGGAAGAGGCACGTATACACTTCCCGTTATATTTAAATTCATTTATAAAAGTTTTTTTTTCTCAAATATGATTTTATGGGTGATATAGTATTTTGCTTTTTAACAACAATAGGTACTTAAAAACGAACGACGAAAACGAAAATTAAAGAATTATTAAGCCCACAATATTCCATCGATATCTATTAGAATAATAAGTACCAAAGTACCATTTCTAATAATATCTATTCTAAAATTTCGAATGACCATAAAAAATAAACATATAAGTACCTACCTACCAAATTCCTCATAGGATATTCTTGGTGGACAATCTCTGTACCGGGTAAGGAGAACATTGTCAAGGCTGAAACAGATAAAAGGCTTAACGTAACTGAAATCGGCGTACGATGTTTTTGGAATGAGGGTTTCGGGGATAATCCTTATAGTTGGGTTGATTGCGCAATTGAAATTCGAAACAAATTTCAATGGACCGATATTTTACTTGGGCCATTACAAGATTAACTACGGTCATCGAATAGACGTTATTCTTTTTAAATACGGCAGAAAAAATTGAGGCCTGTTCAAAATTATTATTAGACCTACACCTACTTTGTTGTTGTCTATAAAATCTAGATAATAATGTGTTAACAGTCGAAATAGGCCTTCAGGACATTAGATGCAACTTTAATGCAAGATAAATGTTCAATTATCTTAAATCCTCGCTGAAATAAGTTTTACCTTCACAACACGTCTTGGTTCCTGTTATATAAGCGTTGAGACGAGACAGTAAAAGTTAATGGAACTTTATACAGCTTGTGTACTTTGGAGTTAATTTAAACCTGTTCGGTTTCAGAGAGTATTTTAATAAGCCAAGTTGTTAAAATTATACCCCATATTTTAATCCTTTTGGTGTTCCAAAGTCAAGGATAATTTCCCATTACAAGCCCATGTTGTTTTACAGATTGTTAGTCTTTTTAGCTTCGACAAATATTAATAAATAATATAACAAAGTTTATAATAAAGCTATGAAAATTGTAGACTCTATATACGTACACTCTACATTATTAAATAACAGATTATGGATTTTGACTGTTGCAAATACATACCTATATAATGATTTAATGTTGAATGAGAAGAAAATACAATAGATATAAATGTAAAAAGCCTTGCGCATTTTATAAAATCTACATAAAATTTCGTTTTGGTGTAATTAGAACGAATGAATTTTAAGAGAGATTGAAAAATACGCATTAGTAAAAACAATTATATGAATCTATTGAATAACAAATCTGTTTGATTCATTTGTTTCCACTTTCTGATTAATTAACGTGACATTTCACGCATTCATTTTAGTCTGGCATTGTGTTATTTATTTATTTATTCATTGGTACTACGTTAAAAATGTCTTTAATAGTTTTAGATAAATACCATAAAATATAATGTGTGTATAATCTAACTAACCAACTATCATAAACAAATGACTCCGAAGTTCATGTAGAGCTGTTTGTATTGTAATACCTGTCTTCTCTCAACAAAAATTAAAAAATAAATAAAAAAAGCTGTTGCTTAAGAACTGAAATAGTTCACGACTCTCCTTTAGAGTCAATAAACACTTATCTCACTGCACAAATATTTTTAAAACATTCAAAACTATGCAGACTACGGCAAAGGTTTTTATTTATGCCTTATTCGCAACGGATGAGGTAAAAAGTGGTATTATTAAAACTTTTTAGACAGCTTTGTCCTCATACAAAGAGGACGACATAAATAATATTTTGTCTATTGTGTTCAAACAAATTGCTGTAGTTTAATATTTTTGCCAGATTTACTGCGTGATAAAAGGAAATAAACTTCATTATTCAAATACTTAGATATCAAATGTTCAAATGAAACATTATATTTTTAAGTTATATTCTTATCATGATGAATAGTGCCTAAAGAGTACCTCAATAAAATAAAGAACGTCTTTCATTTCAATAATTCTGAAGCGCGCATTGTTTTTTTTACAATCCGGAAGTAGATAGCAAAATATAGGTACATTAGAACAATTTTGTATTTCCGTAAACAAATCAATAAGTTTGCCTAAATTTTCCCATCCCGAACGACCTAAAACAACGTATAATTTGCATCCATGAATTAAGTAGACGTTATATAAATCATCAATTGGAGTACCTTTAAACCATCTGAATGTAAGGGAACGGTATAATAGGCTAATAATATCCCGGTGTGGAGTGGTAGTTGGAAGTTTTGACAGGTTCATAAAAAAGGACTTGAAGTTTGGATTTATATGAAAACCCGGGCCTGATTCGCCGTGACCTTATTGCCTGGCTTGCTTTACGTGCAAATGATCAGATTTTATGTTAGAGCCCTTTTGTATATCTTGTAAAATATCGTATTACAATGTTCTACTGAAATTTTGGACTTCAGATTAATTTATTGAGAAGAATGTACACGTCGAACAGTAATGAAGGCTCGATTACATGTATTTATTAAGTAAGTACGCATTTGTTCAAACTAAACCTATTGTATTTTAATATTATGTGTGGCTTATTTGCGGGGCATAATTTGATATATTTGTCATTAATAGCAGCGTAAAGATCGCTATTTTCTTAACATAAACATTACATTTTGTTAATACATAATATATGTCATTCAAAACATAAGTACATTAAATTCGAGTCGTAAATTTTTATCCATCTTCATTTCTATAGCCACGAATGCTATATCCTATTAGTTTAGAATGCCATAAAATGGAATATTCACGTACTTTAATGCGGAACTTGCTTAAACCTCGGAAATATAATTTAAAAGATAGAGGAGTAAATTTTTATGACATCTTGTGAGATAATGCTTGAGCACCTAAAATATTCCACTGCTGATAGGAATTTTATCTCGTACCGTTTTTAAGAAGTTTTAGAATTTTTAATTGGTAGATATTATTGACATAGACTATTATGGTGTCTCCAATTATCCGCTTGATGTTTTCTTTCAATTTTAAAACTCTATTTAAAATATTTGGTGGGTATTAAGACTCTTCTCCCTTAGAAAACTACCTGAATTTAAAAAAAATATATGCACTGTCAGAATCAATGTGTTTCGATTAAAAAAGGGAAATCTCATTAAGCTCGCTCTCCCACCTGGTGACATTTGTGATTTTTCTAAGCTCTTCCACCCTTTCGAACTCCACGTGATTAATGGATGAATCTTATATTTTTTATGGGTAATTGCATCACGAGTATATTGTCTCGTTTTATATGTTTATCGCGATTATGGAACCATAAAGATTTATCTGATATGCACTATATTACACTGGGGTAGATCCCTTTAAAAATAATAAAAAGTGCAAAAATATCGCAGTCGGATGAAACCCATTAGAAATGGAGGAAAATATGATAAAAATGTAAGGAAAAATAAATTACGGTCAATCCGAGTTCGGGAAGTGGGAGGGGGGAGCTTTTAAGAGAAAAAAATGGTCTCTCTCGATTTCCGACAAAACTACAAGTCCTACGGAAAAAAGTTCAATGGCAAAGTTGTAGGTAATAAAAGGATCTACAACTTTTGTATTTACAATTTTTTCACATAACCTCAAAATTTAGGTGAAAAATTCAAAAAACCAAGTTTTTGGTTTTTTATTTTTATCTACTTCAAAATTTTTTTTTTCTACGAAATTTGGTGGAAACTTACTTGATTATGTCCCAAATACACTGTAATTTATTTGATTGAAAATATTTATTTTTTCGCCTTATTTTGAATTAATACTAAAAAAACAACCTAATTTTCAATCGAAAAGTCACCCGTCAAAATATCAGCTTTTTTCAAAAACTTGGGGAGCCTTTTATTCATTGAAATCTCTACTTTCATATGGTGTAAAAAAAATAAACATTACCATAGTAAATGTTCTCAGGAAATGCATACAAACAGTGTGATAATGAGCTTTTACTAAGTCAGGCACACTTCTCGAACTTTATATCTTCTCTTGTATCGGCTTTTCGGTAATATTTCAAAAGAAAAAAAAATATATGTTCTAAGTATAATATTTTACAGCATATTCAAAAGCAAAATGATGTCGATAAAAACATTTCAGGTAGTTTGAGAAGTGTGCCTGATTTAGTAAAAGCTCATTTTCACACTGTTTGTATGCATTTTCTGAGAACATTTACTATGGTAATGTTTATTTTTTTTTTACACCATATGAAAGTAGAGATTTCAATGAATCAATTTGCCATTGAACTTTTTTCCGTAGGACTTGTAGTTTTGTCGGAAATCGAGAGAAACCATTTTTTTCTCTTAAAAGCCCCCCTCCCACTTCCCGAACTCGGATTGACCGTAATTTATTTTTCCTTTTATTTTCATCATATTCCCCTCCTTTTCTAATGGGTTTCATCCGACTGCGATTTTTTTTTGTTTCAAAAATTATCTACTCTAGTCTATATAGCATATTTGTGACTTTAAATTCAGGAATTGTATGACTTTTTAATGTACCGAAAGTAACTTGGTTATTTATTAAAATACTAAAGTACAGTTGTAAATGAAACCTAATGAAACCTATAGAGCATTTCATTCACTAAAAAAGTGAAAACAAATTGTTTGATTAGTTAAAATATTGCTGTAAACGATTTCTTAGCAGCTTTATTTTCATAAATAGGATGTGCTTTTTTATCTTTTGACCTTTTGGCGCCTAAATAAGATATAAATAACATTTAGGTTAATTCGAAATACCTAGAGCCTCCTCTTTTTTAAGTTAATGTTTGTTTTCTTAGATATATATAGCAAAAGAGTGATTTAGCTCTCTGGAGGCATACATTTTCTATTTACTTTTTCTTAAAGGTTCTTCCTTTTTTATGTTTTATCTTTAGTGATTTGTATCTTGAGGATTACTAAAAGTAAAACGGACGGTTCGCAAGGTACGAGTAAGACTACTAATAAATAGTTTTCAGCAGTGGTTCAAAATGATTATAAATACCTACTGAAAAACTCAAATAACAATTTTATATGCGTTAATTATTAATTTAAATTTTACTAATTAAATGTACGTCCTTCTGAATTCAATATGTTTACATACTTAGGTAATATTATTTTCGATAGATATAAATTATATAAAAGTTAGTCATCTATAATTCTAGATATGTATGGACGCAATAATAAGGATTATTTCAACTTAGTAATTACTTCGTATTGGTTTACGTATCACAAAAGATTCTTCTTATTATATTGGGAACGTTTATTAGACACAATATGTAATCTTGTACATGAGTCGATATTGCAAAAGTTGATAAATTTGCTCACATTTATTCCAAATAAATAGGGTTTCGTAAGGGAAGACAAAAACTAATTCTGTGGCTTATTTGAAGAGTTGGTTCAACCTCTTTGATTCTTATACTTGGAAGGGATCATGGGCTAACTAAACTTTCTACATAATGTGTAATGTCTATGTAAAAAAGAGGTTTTATTGGTAAAAGTTTGGTTAATTAATAGTGTAGTTTTATTATCAAGGAAGTTCTTGTTTACTTCCTGTTACACGAAGCTAAACAAGCCAAGCCAAACAAGGAATTCGTCGAATTGTTATTTTTTTTAATTTCATTAGCTTTGACTAAATCGTAAATGGAAATAATAAAAGGCGTCTAATTTTTAACCATAAATTATATACCTACATAAAAAAATAAATAAATATTCAGGACAATTTTCACACACGGCACGATCTGATCCCATACTAAGCTTTCGCTTGTGTTATGGAAACCAGATGGCTGATAAACATACATATATAATTTTAAATAAATACTTATATAGATAATTAACTCTGGCTTGGAAGGCAGGGCCACTACCAACCAAGCCAACCGGTCAGTCAATATTATAATTAAGTATACTATATGGGCAATAAATGGGAAATTCTTTCTAAAATAAATATAATACTTGCTTGAGTATGATCCTACGGTGTTGTTTCTCTGAGCAAGAATTTTCTCATGTAAACTCGGAAGCGACGATGTAAAATTTTTGTATGGCAATTTATAACCGAGCGTCTCTTGAGGTGATGTGACAACTAAAGTTGTTACCATGAATTTATTCTACCACTGATTTATGTAAATTTTAAGGTTCCAAAGTATATTAAAATAATATTTACATTAACATGATTAATTACTAAAAAGCATAGTTTTGTCAGGAAACTTATCCTACTGTGCAAGCATCTATTAAATTTTAGTAATTAAAACTCTGAACTGAAATAACAGCTTATCCTAGTTTAAGTACCAAACGGTTTTCCACATTAAGACGATACACAAAAAAAAATCCACTGCTTGGTGGGCGGAGTCTAATAGCTCGCTATCGCGAACGCGGGTGTGCGCGAAGTCATTCTTGCAAACTCGCCGCGCTGCCGCTGGCCGACTCGGGACAAACATGTATGGAGTCGTCATACAGTTATAATATTGTTATACATATATTTAATTGTTGATTTATTGGTTTTATTTTCTTGCTTATAAACAAATAATCTTCTTTTTAACAACTACTTAGACATTATTAATAATTATTATTATTTCGTAATGTTTACTTTATTACAAAATAATACAGGTTATAAATAATCTTTAAAATAACAAAAAATATTGTTACTCTGAAAAAATGAAATGGTACTCAATAACGCGGACTACTGAATTGATTTAGATAGAATTTGATGCTGACGTAGATATTACATCATGCCCAGAAATGAAAGGTACTATTTCTGAAAGAAGTTATAAACCCTAATTCTTCTCAGTCAAAGTCAAGAGTGGAAGATATCACTAATACAGTAAAACTGATGCGAAACTTTGGATGTTAATTTGTATATTTTTTTGTTAGTTGTTACTTAATCACGTCAAGACTACATTACCAATTTTGATAAAATATAGCTAATTGCCTGGATTTACACATAGGATACTTTTTATCCGAACTGAACACTTCTGTGGGATAAAACAGGATTCACGATATAACCTAATTCCACGCGGGCAAAGCCGCAGTCGGAATGATATTTTTTTAAATAAAAAAATTGTTTAAAAAAAAACACAAAATATATTGACGCATGTATTTATTTTTTGCACTCTATTATAATTGTAATTATTCTTTACAAATAATCAAAATAAAATAGCCAGAACAAAGTTAGGCCCTGGTAGGGTAGGTAGGCAGGTACAGCAATGTGAGACGAACACTGGCTTATTTATACCAATAATAATGTATTATAAACATTAAATTAAGTTTACTTTCTAACAACAAAAATACATAATATTAGCTAATGTGAAAACGAATCAACCAATCATCCCACAACAATGAAATGTGCACACAAATATTCATCCAAATCGGTTCATGTGATTAGGAGTGACTGCAGCGCCATCTTCCGGGCCCAATTGTGTTTCCAGATCACCCAGGAACTCAATTTAATATACTTACACAAAATTTTTCGAAATGAAAACTCACATTACTATGTAAATATGAATATAAACCTGTTTTAGTACTAAGCAATTTCCCGCACAGGTGTAGTAAGTATAAATGAAATAAATATCAACATCAAATTCTTTATACAACATACTTATCTACCACCTACTAAGAAATGTAATTCTTGAAATTTTTTCGTATTTTTTTTAAATATAATACTACTCCAATGAGCTCCTGTTCCATATTACGTCCACCATACTTCCACTAAGTTCACCATGATTTTTTATTTCTTTGCACTTTGTTGCTTTTTGCTAAAAATGGAATCATGCGATAAAACCA
This sequence comes from Colias nastes, assembly GCA_907164665.1. Classification (NCBI taxonomy): domain Eukaryota; kingdom Metazoa; phylum Arthropoda; class Insecta; order Lepidoptera; family Pieridae; genus Colias; species Colias nastes. The sequence goes on along the minus strand of CAJQZM010041991.1, from coordinate 20,982 downwards.
GTAGAGCGTTGATAACATACATTTTTGACTGAAAAAAGGTACTTACGAAGGAGTGGGTTCACATTGTGAACAATCAGTGGGTTTATTTTCCTTCTGGATTCCGGATTTCTGAAAAGATTATCTATGCTATAAATGAAAAAATCTTACACATTCGTTATGTACTTAAAACAGGGGTACATATCAAACATCGTCTATAATACAATTATCATCAAATTTAAAATAAAACCAACTTACTTCATTAATTTGTTCCAATTGTAAGCATTCTTTTTCCTCCAACGTTTATGTTTCTTCTTCTTATTTTCTTTATTGTCCCCATTTGTCTCATTTTGTCTTATCGTGTTGTCACCCTTTGTTACGATTGCGCGAGCGACACAAGTTCCCCGTGTGACGGCCGTAGCGGGAATGACTCGTGCAGCGATCGGGGTAGGAAGGTACAGGGCGGCTCTCGCTATATTGGCTGGTCGCGCGCTAATTTCAAGTATTTCTTGTTTATTTCAAAACCATCGCATATTTCAAAATTCTAACTCGGTAGACGTATAGGTTGTATATTTTATAGTTAATATCCAAAAAGTCGTAACTTTACGTTTGTTATTTTGAAGATGCCAGAGATTAAAAAAAAATAACAATGAGAACTTTGTATTTTTTTTCTATCGAGAAAATATCATGGAATCATGTTTCTAAAACGGTAGACGTATTGTGTTACTATTGAACTTTCTTGTCAAGAATTTTCATCACGACAACTTTAATAATATAAAAATTACGAAGGTTTAAAAAGGGCCGTAAATGTTAGAAAAATTAATTCATCACCTTAAATCAGTGTGTTTATCAAAATTAATTTATATAAACAGCCCGGGACAAACACAAAGCGGAGATAATATTGCGGTCATTAGAAAGCTTTGCAATTAAAAGATTAACTGTGAATAATTATTATCATCGAGTTGATAAAATGAGATGTTCCTTGCAGCTTCCTCTTCACAATGAATGGGATTCTTTTATATAATTTTATTGCTTCTTTAATGGTGACTGTATCTATTTTATGAGCGTAATTCGCTACGACGTTGAATTTTCAAGTACTATTTATAGAATGAAACATCCTGCAAAGCTTTATTTGAACAATCTTTGTGTGGTTTTAAGTTTTTAGAATACTTTATTTCTGTTATTCATAATAAATCCCAATATACGATACGTAACTAAGAGCATAGGTTTTACATATTTAAAATAATCTTGCGTATACAGGTGGACATCATGTCTAGACGGATAATTTCACAATTGTTTATTCTACCCGTAAATGAATGTTAGCTTTTTAAATATTAATATTAAAGCTCTACTAAGAACATTGATAATATGATCATAATAATTACCTATATACATAATAATTTGTGTAAATTTTGTTTAATCTTCAGCAGAGATCGACCATAGGACTTTTAGTCTATTAGGTACACTTGCGTCTTAATTACAGTACCAGCAATGAATACAGGAAATTTAATTACAATATATCATTATTAAAGCTGTATATTAAGCTCCTGGCTACAGAAATATACAAAGTTAAACTGGCTTACAGAAATATACAAAGTTAGATATCTTAACATTTTATAAGAGTGTGGTAGCATCAATGACATTTTTTTCTGTTAAATTCTTATAAAATACTGAACAGCGAGAGCAACTTTTAATTACGACACTATTTAAGAGCCTCAGCAGTAAACAGATTCGTAGTACTTCTTAATATAATATATAAATCTCGTGTCACAATGTTTGTCCTCAATGGACTCCTAAACCACTTAACTGATTATAATAAAATTCGCACAACATGTGCAGTTCGATCCAACTTGAGAGATAGGATAGTTTAAACATGTAGGTACCACGGGCAAAGCCGGGGCGGTGTGTTCTGTGTCGTTAGTTACCAATCCATTTTACATACAATGCACGGACAGTATTCTGAATAGGATCCATTCAAGTCAAGTTTGTATAACCAAGGTATAGCTGTGTGCATGTTTAGGAAAGGGATAATATAATGCTTTGTCACTCGTACGATACGAGTAGTAAATACGGAATGAATGATGTTTGTGGTCCAGGCGGTGATGAATGCAGACGCATTATGACCGTGCGGAATGGTCGTGGTCAAATCCACTATTACGCCATTAGCTACAAATTATGGTGAATTTCGACGCGACATAGTATTGTGCGAATAGTAGATTACTAGATTGTAAGTCATATATATATATATTTTTAGTAGCGCTTTGTTAGAGGCTTATATAACTGTGAACATTTTCTGAAAGGGCGTAGGTAATGTCATGTACGTATTATGAATATGATGTTATCATTATGAAATAAATGATTGTCTACACTGTAGTTACAGGATTAATTGAGTATATTTATTTTTTCCTTTGCGTAACGGATCTTAGTTGTCCATTAATGTACTCAAAAATTCAATAAAGGATATTTTTTTTAATGTTTGCACGGTTCAATCTTTCAAGGTTTTATTTGCAATTGCAAGGACTTAGAATTCCTACGACAAATAGTTGGAGTTCCATTGAGAGTGAATGTTTACGGAGGGCTACGTACCAGGTACCTAATGCTGTAACTGAATTGTTTTAGTTAGGGCTGATTTTTCAATTCTTGGTTAAAACTTATTCGTCGAATAATGTATAAAACTACCATTTTAAAAACGTATTCTAATTGCCCGTATTTGACAGTTTACGTGACATTTTAATATTATCGTGTAATACTTTATTGGACGGATAATTTTTATCCAAGCATTGAAAAATCGGCCCTTAGTGCTATATCTAACCTTTTTTAAGACCAATCAACAAATAGAATTAAAAAAGAAAAAACATTACACCTACATGTTCAATACAATATACACTGGATAAAATACATTTTTCAACATCTTTGATCAACAGTTTGTCTAAGTTGATAAATTTTCGCTTTTCGTGCGACAATGTTATTCGAGGTACATTTTTGCTCATTTTCACTTATAGAGAAGAAAATATAAATGAGGTCTAATAAACGTATTGGTGCGTGGGTTTTTATTCTATTATTCTAACCTTTGGTATGTGCCAGTTAGGTTCAGTAAATAAAAT
>CAJQZM010041991.1:0-12902 GCA_907164665.1 Colias nastes | reverse complement strand
ACGAGAAGCAATGTATTTGAATACACTGTGAATTCACGCTTACTGGACAAGGCCTTAGATTTTGTTGGCACAATGCCAAATTATTTTTGCCAAATCCGCGACATTCTAAGCAATAAATCGGAACAAATTGTACCCCTCTCAACGTAACTCCTCATCGATGTATTTGCGCCATAAATCGTATCATAGCGTGTTTTCTCTCCGCTTAATGGCCTTAATTTCTTCTTTGTTTACTCTCAACATGTTGTCGAGTGTACTTGACTCGATTTGTACGTTAAGCGACTTATTTAAGTATTAACTGAATATACTGCACGCAAGCATCCTTTCAATTCTTGTATGACTTTCGTAGAGGAGATTTTCATGTTTTAATTAGAAAACGTGTGTGAATTTATCACATTTGCTTGGTGTAGGTAACTTGTCTTGAGATAAAAGAATTGTATAGAAACATCAAAATTAAGTTGTAAATATTCTTTAAAGTTGATTTAATTTTAATAAGATTTCTCAAGTAGTATTAAATTATTTCTAACTTGATATCAATACATCGTACAAAACCCATAATATTAAAAACCAATGTTCAATTTTCCATTCCTCCATTTTTCATTTAATATTATAATTCACTTTTTAATTCATCCCTAACGAACAAGTAACTGGATATCAAAACCGATAGTCCATGCAATTAGCAAGCCAATGACGTCACAGCCTTTTCCCATGCATATTGCAATACCAGTCAATCGTAAGTTGCAAATGCGTTGACGTCACCAAACGCAATTTTCTTAAAGCTTCGAGGAAATCACATGCGTACGACAGGAAAATAAATAGAGAATCTTCTGGAACGTATCCAAAGATACAAGATCATATATAATTTTTATGGCCGCATGTGACTGTGAACAAAGTATTTTTGTATGGGATTTATCAAATTTCTAAACTCATACACCCAGAAAACATTATATTTATCAAACTAATTACATCTTGACGTAGATAGTGAATAGACACAAGATGCTTTTAAATTTTTAATTTAATAATATTTTACATTTTTTTAACCATGATTAGTGAACCATGGTTAAAAAAATGTAAAATAAAATGAATATGAAATCAAGCTTTATGATGTATTTCTAGTACGAATTTAACAAACACTATAATAGAAAAATTTCATTTAATATTGGTATGGAAATCACAGTGTCTGGTGTCCTTTCGTCTCTCGGGATAATAGAAAATTCTCTGACCTTTGTCACTCTTATTCAGTGTCGTATCTAAGAAATCGCTTTCTTAAAATCTTACCAATCTAGTATTACATAAACAAAGAACCCAACTGTATTGAAATTCCGGTAAAATACTTGGAGAGCTTTCTTCATTTTGTTGTATAATATGCTTGTTTAATATTGGAGTTAACAATATAAACTTCGCAGTATTCCCAAGGCATTATCTGAACCGAATTATGGACAATCCTGAGCTCCGAATGGCCTAATTTATGTACTTTTTTCTCTTTTTACGTTAAACTGTAGTTTAAATTTTCAGCTTTTTAAAAACTACGCCCCAAGAGAGATCATGAATAGAGCACCTTTTAAAAAAGGTTAGACGAGAACTTGGCTTAAATGTTTTAGAAAATAAAATTTTTAGTGAAAGTATGATGTGGTGTAGGTAAATGTTAATTGTGCTTAAGTTATAAGCAAGTGAAAATTTCGATAAAGACGAGAATTAAAGTAAAAGTAGATTTTCATATAATTATCATTTTTATCTTCCCTGGATGTAACAAAACCTAGCAATTTAGCTATTAAATTAGATTTTATAATATGCCTGAAACCTGTTTGATATTCGGAGACAATAGGTTAAACTGTTTGAACTTTAACTTAGGAAGTTGAAATATTAAGAAGACTTATATCTATGTGTGGGTTGAAAGGTCAGAGATATTTAAAGCTGAATGCACATTTCATTACATTTCACAGACTGGGATCAATAGTGTACTAAATTTAGCACTAGGCTTGACACTATAAATACGTAGGCACCTATTTTAAAAGAGTTTATTAATATTTTTAACTATAGAAGTTAATCTTAGATCTCTATCCGAATTGTATTTAGGAAAGGTAGCAGTTATTATAAAAATAAAATATGATTGATTGGAAGGCCATTGTTAGAATCTTAACAATCATAAGCCTTTCAAAGAATCATAAGAAACTAAAATATTTTTTCTTATTACTCAGTCACACATCAATTGAAAACTTACGTACATAGCGTGGACAAAAAGCGCCTTGAAAAATGACTTTTTCACCAGAACTTATAACTAAGTTCTGCTTTTTGCACGACCCGAGCGTAGGAATGAACAAAATCGATGGAACTTGTCGGGCGCCTGCAAGACTGATGACGTTTCTTAGGAACAACCGCTTTTTGCCATTTTACCCAACTATCGCTTTCAAATTAAACCCAAACCTTTTTGTAGGGGTTATACCCTGTATAATCTTTATAGCAGCGACCCTACGTACTTTAGGTTTAACAAAATAGATAAAGATAGGTTGAAGCAACGACGCATTCAAACTGTGACATTGGTTTGTCCGGAGATACAATTTTTCTTGTATGAAACGCAGTTGTATGAAATATTTCTATATCTGTGTATCTTAAAATGTTATCATTTAAGCTTTTTTCTTTGGTAAAAATCTTTATTATGAGAATCTCTTATTCATAACGCAGTGTATGGTCTTACAAGAAATATTATTATCACATATTATGGTACTAGAAATTATTAAATTAGCTCTAAGTATCAAACATAAATTGGGTCATGATAATAAATCGACTGAATTTATGTCTTTCGCAAGGAATATAATTCAATGAGAACTTTCTGAAATTCAGACTGAACTAAAGTAAGAAATATTCGAAAAGTATTTAAAATCTTAGCTTAGTGGGACACATCAATTTTAGTCATAACAGTTGGAATAACTAGCTATTAGGAGGGCTTTATATTTTTAGTCCTTTTACGAATGTCTATCTATATAATAAAAATGAATAGTGTTGCTAGGCACAAAACTCGAGAACGGCTTTTTTATAATATTCCTTGAAGTACCAGCCACAAGGATGGTTCTTATGGACAGAAAACGTAAACATGTACCTCGGGCGAAACCGGGGCGGACCGCTAGTTAAAATTAAAAATATCAATTCCGTTTGAGAAATAGATTTAGATATCCTGAATCCTATGCCTGAAGTTCTTAGGGTCATAAAAAATATAAAAAATAAAACATTTTACAAATAAAATTTTATCGGTTTCCACTGCAGAATTTCTATTTCAAAATGTACATATACTATATTCTTTGTAACAAAGAGTAATTTTTTTTGCTCGTGCTCTACAAATACGCTTCCCACTAAAACGAGAGCGTACATAATTTATTAACAACTCGTCGCCTTGACAAAACTGTCGCAGTAAGAGATATTTACATTGTGATATTTATATCTGATTTAATATTAAATGGAAGTATTCCTATCTCATTATATTTAATAGAAAAATAAACTTAACCTTTGATTGTTAAATAAATGTTTGAACATCTTAATTGCGTTTGTTTTTCAGCCTTTACCCTTACTATTATAATGCTTTTATATTCATTTGAATAAATTTTCTATTAAAGAGATACATTTAAATTCTGAAAGCAAAGAATAAAGTTAAACATACGTTTTTTTATAAAATTTACATTTAAATATTATAGTGTTTTTAACATAAATGTATAAAATAAATGCAAGGTAGGGTGACCATCACGACCCATTATTATTTGCATAATATCTCTGCGAATTTGTTTTCAATGTTCCCTGTAGGCATATTATTTGTGTTTGACTAAATGAAATCACAAATATTCAGATATCTGCCCATGTTTGGCCAATATCTTTTATAGCGACAACTTATGGTCGCACGCTTTTTCCATACATTTCCCCCTATATTTAATTCACAGCTCGATAACGCCAGTCGCTATCTCTCGGAGGCGGGAGCAATTTCTTTTTCCGACTTTTTTATTTAAACACTCTTTCATTCGGAATCTGTGAAATCTGTTATGAAATCTGTTCGCTTAAACATATTTTTCTAACGAAGCAAGAAATCTACAACTACGTATATTTTTAGTTCTCATTTAGTTTTCTATCTATACGGCATTTTAATATAAAATTAAAAAAAAAATTTCCCTTTCTAAAATCTATAGGTATTTTATAAGTTAAGAAATATTTTTTATAAGTTATTGAAATAATGGCTAATCTTAAATCTATAACATCATATTAACTTTTGTAGAGACTTTAGATCATAAAAGAAGATATATAAAAATCATGGAAATGAAAAATTAAGACAAGTTCAATTCCTCATTAAATTTATTTTCCAGTATCATAGCTTGTTTGTCAAAGTGTTAACTGCATATGAATAGCGTTAAAAATTGAAAGAGAAATCCTAAAACAAAAACGCTAACCACATAAAGGCTTCAAATAATTTACAGAAATATAAGCCTTATAAGAATTCCTCAGCGTCTATTTTCAATGATATATTCTTCGGCCAATTTTATGGCGCTCAACTGGTTCAAAGATCGTAGACATTTCAATGCGTTGCAAGAAAAATAAATATAGCCTTTGAATCTTTTGATACGATTGCCGATATTGAAGATTTCTAGACTCTAGTGCGGGAATTTTATTGAATTCTACTAATAATATTTGGTGGATTATATTTCAATTTTTATATAGAATGTATCAATATCTATTATTATTTCAGTAGTTATTTATTATGATTTAAATAGTGAAAAAAGGTCATAGTAAAATGAATTAATATTATTATTTTTTTGAATGAGTAGTATCAGTTCACTCGGACGCGCAATTAAAAAGTAAAAAAGCTTAACTAGGCTATCTATCTCTACACATTTTCAAATAGAAGCGATCAACAGTTTTTGCGTAGGCGTATCAAATATTATATTTGTGATAAAAAAAAGATTAAGCTGCAAATAGGCCATCACTCAGCATAAGTTATGTTTCAGTCGACTCATACATACTTTTATTATTAAATTTAAGTAGGTAAGTGTCTAATCTTTAACATAGGTAATTCTGAAAAAAAATATATAAAATAAATATAATGTCTAGCTTTGACCACAGTAACCATCATTCATGAGAAGCAATATCACGCTGAGAACATAAACGTATCAATTATTTTCAAAAAGCTCCAAACAGATTCTCAGCAACATGCTGCGCAATTTATTACAACTACCTAATACTCGGGTGTATATTTTAACACATGCCAACAGGGCGCTTCCTTATTTAACGAAATTGAACTACGAACGTGAGAGCCATTTTACTTTTTTAATAATATTTTTTCTATATCAACTTTTGTTTTTTCTTTCTACGAACTTTATTGTTGCGTTGTCTTTTTGTTTCTGCTGTATTCAATCAGTGAATGAGTGAGTAAAGAAAGTTTTTTTCTGAGTAGAAATTAACATAAAAAATTATTCGTTCGGGCAGGGCGAAGAAGGCTGATTAAGAAAATCAACCAAATACATTAATTTAATACACGGTATCTATTCACTCCACTCTATTAAAAACATATTAAGGTAAACGCCGATTAAGATCATAGACTGTAGCGTGTTAACTCTATAAAAAACTCGCTTTATGCAAAGTTATTATGACATTAAAGGCAAACATGTAAAAGCCCATAATTTTGTATAAAAAATTCATCGAAAGATATAGTAGGCGTTAAGTGTAAAATAAACCGCGTTTTATGCTTGTCTTTCTCATTAAGAGGGAACGCATTCAACCCACATTTCTGCTCATTTGCTCTTTACTTGACCAGTTAAGTCTCACTTGACTTTTCCAGCTTAAATATATAAAGAGTTTAATTTAAAACGTGCAAGCATCTGTGGAAACAATGTTTCATTTAATATACCTCTGACCTTTGCTTAAATTGTAAGTTGTTGCAGCAACTTCATTCACCTGTCAGTATATTTTTATCGTACTTTTATAATAGGCTCGTAGAGGAAGTCGTGTAAAGGTCTTCCTTTGTATTAGATATGACTTTATAATAGGACAGCATAATGTCATAAAAGGAATTATTTTTACTTGCTGTTTATTTTTACTCCACTATTACTTGAAAATAGATCAACATTCCGCAAAAATAAAATGAAACATAAAGTTTCAACACTAAATAGGCAGTGCTCGTCTGCCTATTTAGTGTTGAAACTCAGAAAGTTAGCACTGTGTTTATATTATGATGTTTTAATAGTTTTACTACATACGCTACTAACCTATTATTATACACGGTAATAGTATATTAAGAGCATAATATAATTAATTAATTCTCCCATATCCCCTTGTCCAATGTCCCTTCTAAATTGATCTTATGATATTAACTGCTATTGACAGCCATCTCATTAAAGATTTCCAATGACGATGCGAAATTGTAGAGATGAAATAATACTGCATTTGTTTAGCTTAAGAAACTTAGTTGAAGAAACTTTTTTCGAAAACGAAAATAAGAAACGATAAAGTTTTTTTTACTAATTGTACGGGGGCCGAGTCACCTTCGTCCGTAGGAGTTTACCCGGAGTATGGATACCCTACACGTGGCCCCTGGGTGGTGCTAAACAGGTGACATGGTGGGAGACAGTCGTCGCGGCTATAATGACCACCCATCAGCTGAAGCCGTGTCGCCAAGCGTCCGCGTTCCGACACGATGAAGCTGATGTAGCCCATGTGAAGACGGGTCGAATCAGTTGCGCTTATACAACCTGGACGATTTGACGCACACTTATGTTGTTGCACCTGGAGACTAGTCATGGAGGGTAGCGGGATCCGAGGCACGGTTCACCGCTGGCCGACCGCTAGTCAGTAGGGGGCCCAAGTAGCGTGCTAGCCACATGTGAAAGGCTGCCCCGCCAACTAGCGAAAAATCCCAAGATGCGCCATAGTGCCGGTTGGCGACCGGACGAGAGGGCCCTATGGACATCCTTGGGGGGGCTCGGGCGTCCCCGCAGTCTCCAGACTAGTCCCCATAAGTGTAGCTTCTGAATGTGCGTCTCAGGTCTAGAAGTATAGCGCCTCGATTCACTGCCGTCTTCACACCTACTTCACTCTCCATTAAAATAATGAAAAAGACAAGGTACAAGAAAAACGTTGTACAGCGGCAGCACTCCCTCTCGCTGAAAGTAGACCTCACTAACATCAGAGGTCTACACTCCAACCTCGTTGCAGTCCACTTTCACCTAGAGACTAGCAAGCCTTGTATCTTGTTCCTCACGGAGACGCAGATTAGATGTCCGTCTGATCAGGCGTACCTATCGTATCCCGGCTACACCCTGGAGCATAACTTTAAAGCTCGGTCTGGTGTGTGCGCGTACGTACGAGACGACATCTGCTGTCGGCGTCTCCGTTACCTTGAAGACCCCCATTTCTCTGTACTTTGGATGCTGGTGGACACAGGCCTAGAGAAACTCATCTATGCTTGTGTCTACCGAGCGCACAGCGGAGACCAGGAGACGATCAGGCTCACAGAGTACCTAAGTGAGGCGGCGGATGCTGCTCAACACAAATACCCTTCCGCTCAGCTAGTGCTTCTGGGGGATTTTAATGCCCACCACCAGGAGTGGCTATACCCATACCAGTGCACTGACCTCGCTGGGAGAGAGACGCGTAAACTCGCTATAGCGTTAAATCTCACCCAGCTGGTTCAAGGAGCGACGCGGGTTCCTGATGTTGAGAGCTATACAGCCAATTGCTTGGATCTTCTGCTGACAACCGATCCAGACCGTTACTCGGTAGCGATTTCATCGCCGCTTGGCAGCTCCGACCACTGTCTGGTGAAATCTGTATCTGTCTACTCGCCGCCCGATCCCAGTCCCAGGGGCTCTCGGCGCGTGTGGCGATACAAGTCAGCAGATTGGGACGAGATGCGTTCTTTCTTTGCATCTTATCCCTGGCGGCCTGTTTGCTTTTCTTCTGAAGACCCTTCAACCTGTGCGGATGCTGTGACTGATGTGCTGCGGCAGGGAATGGAGTACTACATTCCATTCTCCGATGTAGCCACGTCCAGCAAAGCTCAACCCTGGTTCAGAGCTGAATGTAGACGCGCTGAAGCGCTTAAACATGAAGCATATCTAGCCTGGGCTGATGCTCGACACCGCAAGGCCAAGGACGTATCTGAGAAGAAGAAAGCCTTCAACCGGGCCGCCAAGTCCTGCAAAAAGGCTCTACGGAAAGCTCGATTTGACCACGTTAGCCGTATAGGGAACAAACTGGCTTCTTACCCTTCTGGTAGCAAAGCGTTTTGGTCCCTGGCAAAGTCGGTTGAATCGAATTTCTGCCGCCCCTCACTTCCTCCACTGCTGAAACCAGATGGGTCGCTGGCTCACACTGCCACGGAGAAAGCGAACCTACTAGCTACTCTGTTCGCAGAAAATTCACGTCTAGATCCCGCAAGCGCCAAACCTCCCAGTCTACCTGGATGCGAGGTGAGCATGCCAGAAATTCGCATCCGTCAGACTGAGGTTCTGAAAACGCTGCGAAATCTTGACGTGAACAAAGCTAGTGGCCCTGATGGAATACCAGCCATAGTGCTTAAAACCTGTGCGCCTGAGCTCGCTCCTGTCTTGACACGCCTCTTTCGCCTTTCGATGATGACTGGAAAAGTACCGAAATCATGGAAACTTGCCAACGTGCAGCCTGTGCCCAAAAAAGGCAGTCGTGCCGACCCCTCCAATTATAGGCCAATCTCAGTCACGTCCATACTCTGCAAGACTATGGAGCGTGTACTGAACAGCAGGCTAATGGCACACCTAGAAGCGAACGATCTACTCAGTGACCGCCAATACGGATTTCGCCGAAATCGGTCCACTGGGGATCTTCTAGCGTATGCCACCTATATCTGGAGTGAGGCCATCGAGAATCATGGTGAAGCACTCGCAGTCTCCCTCGATATCTCGAAGGCCTTCGATAGGGTCTGGCATGATAGTCTTATCGGCAAGCTTCCATCGTACGGTCTGCCTACTGGTTTTTGCGCATGGATCTCAGATTTCTTGAGAGACCGGTCGATTCGAGTAGTCGTCGACGGTTGCTCGTCCGACCAATTGGCTATTAATGCCGGGGTCCCTCAGGGATCAGTTCTCTCCGCAACACTATTCCTGCTACACATTAACGATCTGCTGAAACCCGGTATCTATGGGTACGCAGACGATAGCACCGTTGTGGAGAGATACGCATCCAGCGCGCGAGCCAGTACGGCACAAATCCAGTCTCTACGGGAGGCGATGGTCGAACGCATGAACTTGTCCTTACAGGCAGTCTCCGAATGGGGCGAGGCCAATCTGGTCAAGTTCAATGCGACCAAGACCCAGGCGTGTCTATTCACCGCTAAACGGAGTCCATTCAACCTAACTCCGTCCTTCCAAAGTGTATCCGTACCGATAACTGACCACCTCGAGCTTCTTGGTATCACCTTAACGCCTACTCTCAACTTTGGTTCATACATTGAATCAAAAGCCCAAGTAGCCTCAAAAAAGCTTGGTATACTGGCAAAGGTGAGGCAGTATTTCAGCCCGGGACAGTTGCTCCACCTCTATCAAGCACAGGTCCGTTCGTGCATGGAATACTGCTCTCACCTCTGGGATGGATCTGCCAAATACCAGCTGGAGACACTTGAGGCGATAGAGAGGCGTGCCAAGAGGCTAATAAACGACGATGAGCTAGTAGGCAAAAAACTCCAGAGCCTCGCCCACCGTCGCAGAGTGGCAAGTTTATCGGTTTTTTACCGGATACACTTTGGAGAGTGCGCTGCGGAATTGCACGACCTAATTCCGCCATCCCCATTTTTCCATCGTTCGTCGAGGCGCACAGATTCTAGGCATCGCCACATGGTTGACGTTCCATGTACCCGGACAAAGCGGTTCGGATCGTCATTCTTTATTCGAACCGCTAGGGACTGGAACATGCTTCCTGAATCTGTGTTCCCCGACGAATACAATTTGGAGGTCTTCAAGAGGAGAGTGAACAGGTACATTTTAGGGAAGCGCGCTCCATCTTAGGCCACATCTCAGCTTACCATCAGGCGAGATTGTGGCCAAGCGCTCCCCTATTGTACAATATAAAAAAAAAAAAAAAAAAAATACTAATTAAATTAGGAGAATATATATCGACTAGATTTCCAGTCAAAATTTGGCCGCAAGCATGTTTAATTAAATTTTTTCTCTTCGATTCTTAGGAAAAAAATCAGTTCACTTGTTATTTATTCTCTGGTCTATCTAGTACTATTTACAATACCATTACAAGCACGAATATAACAACAGTCTTCCTAATTCATTTCCGTGTTAAATCTACACCAAGTATAATTTCTTGAATTTCCCTATAAAATGTTTCTCACAAATTCACTTGAAGCTTATCCACTTTATGAACTTACAACATGGAGCCACAGGAATGGATCGCTGAGACTATTAATTGCTTCCCTCTAAACAAGGGTTCTGACATCTTTCAAACTATTCCCTGCTTTTTAATTAATTTTAAACGATCTTATAACTTAGACATTAAAGTTCATAATGCTTTAATGAATGTCGTATTTTTTTTATTAACTACTAAACATTGGCAGCACGTAATTTATCCTGATGTAAATTATAAAATGAAAATAATCTGAAGTCCTGTTAACCCACATTCGAAACCTTGTATAGAAGATATTTTATAAACAACAAGACAATATAAACAACTTAAAAACAATATTCGAATTCATGTAAAGTAACTGATAATTTAACTGCTATCAATGTTTCTTTTACAACGTAAACACATTAGCAATTCAACCAGTTAATCAGTACCTCAACACAGCACTCCAATAACGCTTACAAAACATTTGTAGACCGTCGATCATTAATTACTATTTTCGCGGTAGGCGCCGTTCGCGGTTGCCGCCTAACACCAAAATTAACCAAACATACACACATGTTTTCAGAACTAGTGATAATACTATTAATTCATGTAACGGCTAACTAGATTGTGTTGAGCATATGTGCTTCTGCATAATGGATAATAACAATGTGGGATGATAAAGTATTGAGAATGTCATAGTGCGTTGCTCTGTGGCTCTTATAACTTAATTTGTTTAAATGGTAAAAAACTGCAACGGCAAGATCATATAACAGAAAGTAGCTATAGGCATACCTAACTGTTGATATTTTTATATAGTATACTACTGTAGCAGACTAACTTTCTAGTAACAAAAGCCTTTGTTCCTATTCTGCCATGTACAGTGTACACGTATCACGTCTTTAACAAATAGATTTTGCTCTTAGAATAAATACGCGATCAGGCTTTATATGCTTTGTCAGACGTCTTACTTTCCGCCCCATTTACGCCTCTATGCCCTAGGGACTCAAAACCTGTGCTACCTGATTGTATTGCTTTCACATGTCAGAAAAAGAGTTAACATAATAGCATAATATGAATTTAGCAATGAATTTGTTTTTATTATTGTAGAATAATAATTCCAGCTTTAACGTAAAAAAGCATTGCATACTTACAGGATTAATGAGTAGCATACAATAATGGCCACAGAGAAGATAGCATAGATAAGTGAGCAATGCTTTATGTAGGTGAGCACAGATTAAAAATATTGAAGGCGGGAATTTATTATGACAGATATTAAAAAAAAAAACAATATCACATTCATAGAAAACATGTTATAACGATAGTAGTGAGTTCAATAATTAAGTTACGAGTTGATGAGTCAGAGCCCTCAAGTTACAGGTGTGCTTCATGTTAGCTTTAGTTATAATAACATCGCGTTGTTTCAATAGTTCATTTACTGTGTTATTTAATTAAGGGGTCTAGTGAGTATTTTAATTAAAACAATATCTATATTTTATAGTTAACCCATTTTAATAATCTTTGAACTGTAAAACCGAAATTAGTTTTCATAGCCCATTGTTCCTGAATATTGAAATATACATTCAAGTAAAGTGGTTTTCTATTACAATATTATAGATACCTATATACTTTTTGATTCTATTTTATACAATTATTATAAAATATTTAGGGACCTAAAATTTATAGAATCGAATTCATTTAAAGTGTATTTTCTTCCATAACATGTAAACTATTGTTTTTAGAAACAATTTCATGTATTAAGCTATATCCTACAAAAACAACAACATACTTAAGTTTCTCATCGCATACGAAACACGTTTCGTGAATGGTTGTTTGGTATTAGTTTTAGTTTGTTACAGTATATTAACATAGTGTTTTGCAGCAATCTCACAAAATATAGATTTAGTGCTTATCCATAGAAACAAGTTTATTTTGTTTCAATTTAACTATACAATTTATTAACTATACTAATATTATAAAGCTGAAGAGTTTGTTTGTTTGATAGCGCTTATCTCAGGAACTACTGTTAGGATTTGAAAAATTATTTCGGTGTTAGATAGCCCATTTATCTAGGAAGGCTATATCATCACGCTAAGACCAACAGGAGCGGAGCACTGCGGGTAAAACCGCGGAGCACAGCTAGTAATAAATATTACTGATCTGCGTAATAAAATCATCGTATTGAATGGTATAATATCCGCAATTTTGCAATAAATGGGCATTAAAAGATGAAATTAACGTAAATATATTATTCCAATTATTTATTTCCACCGTGAAATGTATAAATATAATAAAATTTACTGGTATATTGTTAACATCGTTAATTATCTCCACGCACGCGTCACAGAGTATTTATGACTTTCATTACATTTCTCCACGTGAATTGCAATTTTATGCGGCTCATAATAATTTTATCAAACAAAAATACATATTTCAACTGGTATGAAATTTTATAACATTAACCACCCGTAATAAGAAGGTACACACACATAATGCATAATATTATATCTTAATTTTCTGTCCAATGTTTGTTAAAATACATAGCATTCCATAAACCTGTCGCTATACTA
>CAJQZM010041990.1:0-31641 GCA_907164665.1 Colias nastes | reverse complement strand
TTAACGATTACACCCTGTATACTTCGTCCTGAACGTTAGTACTAATTATCTGCTTGAACAGTTATTTTTTAAAAATTACTAGAAAGCTATTTCTTCACAGAATGACATAAAATTAAGAACTTTTAAATAAAATTGACATGAAGCATTAAAAAGTAAGCAATTACCTCAAGTAGTCCAATCTTCTCCGTGGCCTGTGCGAGTTGCAGCCGACACAACTTTATCTCCTCTCTCTGTTTCTCTTCCAGTACATTCACTTCTAGCCTGTGCCTGGAAAAAAACATGTATTGTGTGTATAAATTTATAAAGAATAGAAAAAATTCGATCACGAGGCGGGACTCGAACCCGCATCCTTTCGCGCCATTCCGGGGCGGATGCCTGACCAACTCGGCCACTCGTGACCCGCCAGAGCAATCGAATTTATTCTATTCTTTATAAATTTATATTTATAAAGCATTTGAATGCCATAAAACCAAAAATATAAATTCATGTATTGTGTGATTTTATGAAACCACAGTTTCATACCACGGAAAAACTTTCTTTCACATTATAGACATTTAACGATTAGTTTTGGAATAATATTCCATTTAAGGATATAAAAATCACTTTTATTCCTACTCCGCGACATGAAATATACAGACGAAATACTTTGAGTTGATGTAATAAAAGTTTTATTTTGATAAACATTCTACCGATCCACCCGGTAAAGCATCATCAAAATCCGTTCAGTGGTTTTCGCATGAAAAAGTAACAAATAAACATGAATTTTTGTAAAAATTAAGCTCTCCACGTAATTTGAACTCTTTATTTAAGTTTTTTTGCAAAAATTTAGCTTTAAATGAGCTTTAATTAAATTAGCTCTACGCTACACCAAACACTCACTGTTCCTCGATCCTCACAATCTGTTTATTGTAAGCGTCCACTATACTATTCTCCTTGCTCCTGGCAGCGGTTTCCATATCCCGTTCTGCAGCATCCAACTGACGTTGGAACTCGTGGAGCTTCCCGAGCACGGCTTCTTCGAGCTGCTGCTGGTAGTGGCTCTTGAGTTCTGTCTTCTGGAGTTCTAGGTGCTTGCGGAGGGACTTCGCCTCGTTTTCTAACGTGTCCTGCGGAAGATTTTGAGATGTTTATTGCTGTAGATTATATTCTATACAGGGTGTAATCGTTAAGTGTGCACAGGCGATTATTCCGTAACTATTGCCGATATTAAAAAACTTTAAACTATGTAATATCGAAAGTGTTTTACCTTATGAGTTAAATGACAATAATAACTTTTTAAAAATAAAACGGGAAATATCCAAAAATTTTATATCAAACACGCCCATACATTTAGTATGAGATATGACTATGCCCAACATGTAATATGAAAGGTTTTGGTTATTTTTTTGGTTTTGTGCTTAAATAACTTCTTAATTTTTTATGAAAATTCATTTAGAAACTGTAAATAGAGCTCGATGTGGAATACAATGGTATTCCAAAACTAGGATGTCACTACGAACATTTGCTTTGAATACAAAATGTATGAGAAATGAAATGTATGGGCGTGTTTAATGTAATTTTTTTTGGATATTTCCCGTTTTATTTTTAAAAAGTTATTACTGTCATTTTACTCATTAGGTAAAGGGCTTTCGATATCAGTTTAAAGTTTTTTGATATCTGCAATACTTACGGAATAATCGCCTGTGCACACTTAACGATTACACTCTGTATATATAAAACTCAAAGGTGACTGAAATAGTGATCTATCAACGCACAGCCCAAACCTCTGGACGTATCGGGCTGAAATTTGGCATGCAGGTAGATGTTAGGACGTAGGCATAGGAAAGGCTTAGCTAACAAAGGATTTCCCGAAATTCTTGCGGGAACGGAGAAAAACGGGGATGCACGTACAAAGTCGTGGGCGGAAGCTAGTAGGTCTATGTAATTTAAAATGCCAACCGCCTGTTTTGCTTAAGCGTTAAATTCGAGAACAGCTGGACCAATTCGGCAATATTTTTTTTACGTTTTTGTTAAGTAATTTTTGAATTAAATCTCGCATTGACACCTCATCAGCTTATAGTCTTGCGACCACAGAACAGTAAAGTAGATAGAAGTGTGATGTGGGCGTGGCCCACGTGTCACTTGTAAGGTAAGATCACCTAACTTGCTCTCAGTTGTGCGCAGAAAAATATTCGGGTCGGTTGTCAGCTGTCAAACCTTTTTTCCATATTTATTCATTAATTAGGACGTGTTGTTCGGTATTAGAGTGCAAAAATGATAGCAGACGAAATAATATCAGCAATGGAGGCATTTCATACCATCGGTAAGTCTTAATTTTATTTATTTTACATATAATATTTTATGTTATAACTTCGCTTGTAATTTGTCAAAATTGTATACAAATATCTAGACAAAATGAACCTTAATCCGTAAGAAATTAGTACTATTATAGATTGAACAGCAAACAAGACTTTCTGGAATATTATTGCAATAAACAAACGAATGTCGCTTTAGTGATGCTTGTGGCGCATATCGACAGTATCGATACTTTAGAAAAGACAAACATTATAAATATTAAATTTTATTTTATTTTTCCTTAGCTTTCATTTGTCCAATTTATTTATAGATTTCCCAAAGAGGCTAATTTAAAAGAGAAATGGATAAATGCAACGTGACGAGTTAACTGGATGCCGAACAGCACTAAGCGGTCTAACAAAGGCCACCGATACAGCAAACCTACGGCAGTTCCAAGATTTAAAATAATGCATATTTTCTGTTTGTATTTTGTAAATATAGATTAATACTATTCTATTCCGTTTTTTATTTAATAATAATAATATAAAAAGACGTACTTAGTAGTAATAAACATACTCCAAAATGTGACACATTATACTATACTCATATAATAGAAAGAAAAAAAAATACACAAAAAATATTTATTTGTGAATTATCGATAACAAGGCTGACATCCCTCAGGGCATAGCATCAGATAAATATCAAGTTAATGTCATTAATGTTGAGTGACACAAATTTCAACCTTATCTCTATGTGTTGAGGTTCAAAGTTATATCTATCGAAAACTAACGCCCTCTGTTGTGGAGTAGCTGAATGTTTTCGAATTTGGAATTTCTGTGCAATGAGAAACAAAACAGCTAATATACCTAGGGATGTTATACTAAAATAAACCGTAACATGGTGCGTTAGTGTACATATTGAAATGCTGAATTTATAACCTAAGTCAGTTTTTACTCAAATTAAGCTGTCCAATCAAAGGCATAGATTACTTGTAGTGTACAGTAGGCCTAGTGTGAGTTTGATCGAGTACGAAACGTTACTATCGCGTCTGCGTCACAGCCGAATTAGTATGGGAAATCGAACAGCGCCCCTAGCGGACGTATGGGGAAGCTTTGATTCCCCATACAAATTTCGCTGTGACGCAGACGCGATAGTAACGTTTCGTACTCGATAAAAACTCACACTAGGCCTACTGTATAACTATCGGTTTAAATGTGTGGGTTTGGCGACACTGGTTTTCATTAGTGTCCGACCGAAAGTTCGGTTTCGGTTTCGGTTTCGGCTGAGTTTCGGCCAAAAATCAAGTTTCGGCCGCAGTTTCGGTTTCGGCCAGAATCGGCCGAAACTTTTGCCGAAACCGAAACTTATTTCGCAAGTTCAGTGAACTTAGTTCACACACGTTCACGCTCGCCTAACTTCGTTTTCCTCGGCAACGCTTTGACGGACGCTGTCAAAGTAGGAAACAATTTTTGATTATCTATGTTGAGATTGGAACTGGGTGTAATAGTAATTATTATTTTTATATAAGAGGTACCTAAAAGAGACTGATTATTCTTCTAAGTACAAATACCAATCCAAAGTATTAAAGACTCTTTAATAAAGAGAAAGATCTCAAAATACCAATACTTAGTATTTAAAGTAACAGTAACAATTACTGATTTGATTTAGATGACTGATTTTACTGAGAACTTAATTTGAAAAAATAATAAAAATTAAAATTGTTATCTACACTAATATTATAAAGAGGAAGACTTTGTTTGTTTGATTGTAATGAATAGGCTTATAAACTACTGGACCGATTTTGATGAAATTTGGCACAGATAATATTTAGACCCTGTGAAAGAACATAGGCTACCTTTTATTGCGAAATATGTACCACGGGCGAAGCCGGGGCGGACCGCTAGTTATAAATATTTTAAAAATATTATTTTTTTATTTTATATTAAATAAATGATTACAACAAATTTAATATACTGTGTTTTCATTTCATGCACTAATTAAAGCAAAATAATAGGTAAAATGCACCAAAGTTCAGTATTTTTAGAAATTTCATACTTGACCACATGAGTTTCGGTTTCGGTTTCGGTTTCGGCCGAAACTGAAGCCACGGCCGAACATTCGGTTTCGGTTTCGGTTTCGGCCTGGAAACCAGTTTCGGTCGGACACTAGTTTTCATAGTAATTATGACATTATAGCACTTCTATTTGTTTTTAATGTTCTGTGCTTGCGACTGATCGCAGATCACAATGGCAAAAAAAAGTTTTCAATTAAATAAATTGTATACATTTAAAAAATTCAGTGGCGAACAAATAAAAAAAAAATTCAATATGCTAATTTTTATTACAATTCCTATTATTACTCTAAATAAACATTATCAAATGTAACTCACGTATCTTCTCAGCATTTCACTCAATTGATTCTGTGTATCACACAGCTGCCGTTCCAATACTGTGCATCTGGATCTCTCTTCATTCACTTTTTCCTTTAAAATGTCTTTCTCTTGTTGTATTAGGGATGAGGTTTCTTCGTTTGATCGTAATTTCTGATTCAGTTCGTTCACTTTGCCTTTCGTCATCTCGTGTTCGAGCTTTTCCTGTTAAAAGGTTGAATAATATAACAAAAAGCCGAAAAATTTAAATACATTGTAATGATTTTTCATGCGTTTTATTCATTTTATTTTACCCATAGTTTCGAAAACTTTATAGCAAGCTTAGACACGTCTTTAATTTTGTTTAATATACACTTAAACCAAACACAAGAAAATACTAAGCCGAAAAGTGTTAGTCTAATTTTAAAGCTAGAATTGAAAAAACAAGAGAAATATGATGATTAATTTTTTTAATAATTATTTATATTGTGCTACAACAAACATATTATTAGACATTTAGTCAGTTCACTCACTTTATCCAACGCCTCCTCAAGATTCCTAACACAATCCGTAGACTGTTTATTCAATCGCATCACAGTCTCATAATTTTCCTTCAGAACCTCTACTTCCTTATCCTTGTTCCTGATAACCTCATCTTTACTCGCTACCAGCCGTTCCATGTTATCTTGTAGTTCCTTCTTATCGGCTGTCAATTGTTTGCATTTCTCTTGATAGTCGTGCGCGAGATCGAGAGCTTTGTACAGTTCAGATTCGAAGTGGTGGGTTTTCTAGAATAAAATATAGTTAAATGTTAGTCATAAATACTCATATCATAGTTTAAAATGCAATTATTATTACAATCTATATAAATAAATTTCAGTTAGTTAGCAGACCTAGTTTTGCCGTATTGAATGCCGTAAAAATCAAAAAATATCAAATTCAACAAAAAGGTTGTGTTCCATCGTTACAATATTGTATTCATTGAAAAATTTTTCATGTTGGTTGAGATGGTTGTTAATCATCTCAATAGATGGCGCGCGGTGTGTCCCTTAGACACATCAAACTGAAAGAATAGAATAAATTCGATCGCTCTGGCGGGTCACGAGTGGCTCAGTTGGTCAGGCATCCGCCCCGGTTTGGCGCGAAAGGATGCGGGTTCGAGTCCCGCCTTGATAGAATTTTTTCTATTCTTTATAAATTTATATAGGCCTAGTTTTTTCTTAACTGTAATAATTTGTATTTTTAAGAAATATTAATGTGATAAGCATAATGCTGGGGCCACACTAACGTCTAACGTCTAATGCCCTTTAGCGCGATAATTATTCCGATAATTTTTTAAGGCGTTAAGTGGGTGGCTACACTTGAACGGTCAACGTGAATGCCACTTGAGCTATCGCCTAACGCCAAACGGCAATGTTAATGCCGTTGTAAAATTATACTGGCTACACCTAATGTTAACGTCCATTATCGCGTTAATTAATGGCATTTCCCGTTAGTGTGGCCCCAGCATAACAAGATATCCAGAATTTCAGAAAAATTCTTATCTCCCACTATTCATATATTGAGTTGTGATATAGTAGAAATTAAAGACTTTTTAACGGATTTTAAACGCGATTTATTCATTATATTATTTTCCCAACGTTTCGGTCTTCGAGTCTTTAATTTCTAAATGTATAATACTCGCGTAAAATCAAACACTAGAAAATATTGTGATATAGTAATCAATAATATACCTTCTGTGCGTCTTCAGCAACAACTTTAAAATTATCAACTTCACGGGTCATCTTCTCCAACGCACTCCTGTGTCTCTCTTCTGCTTTATCCAGACTACCAGTGAGCTTCAGCCAGGCATCTCGAAGCTTGCTTATCGCTGTATCCTTTGCTTTGTCGACTTTTATCGCAACGGCTAGTTTCTCTTGTTGTTCAAGGATCTTTCTTTGCAACTGCTGGATCATTGCTTCGCAGTGCTGTAAACATATTTTGTCATATTTAAAATTGTGTCACAGGTATCATCACTACATAGTATAAAACAAAGTTGCTTTCTCTGTCCCTATGTCCCTTTGTATGCTTAAATCTTTAAAACTACGCAACGGATTTTGATGCGGTTTTTTTTAATAGATAGAGTGATTCAAGAGGAAGGTTTTAGTATATAATTTATTAGGTTTTAGACAAAGCGGGCGAAGCCGCGGGCGGTAAGCTAGTAATAAATAAATTAAATATAACATTTGTAAGAGTAATTTAAATTTATTATAGTATTTTGTATTGTTTGTTTTCCAAACTATTTATGTGTCTGATTTTAATGTTATTATTATTTATTACTATTGTTTATAATATTATTTATGAATATACAAATAATTAGATCAATAAAAGAAGTGATTTTATTAAAAATTACCTCTCTCTTTAGCCTTTCCTCTTCCAATTTATTATTATCAGACCTTTCTCCCCTTTCCATTTTCTCTCCCCAAAGCTCACTCAAACTCAGCAAGTCAGTATCTATTGAATCAATATTCATTTTATGTGCGTTTCTATTTTCATAGCCAAAAGGCCTCATTTGGGGCATTTTGAAGTCTTCTTTTCTAGTCCTTTCTTCTGTCAATGAGTTTTGATAATCCCTGCTGTAGTTTTGAGATTTGTAATGTTCTAGAACTTTAGTTGCTCTGTCATATATTTTGTTAGATGAAGGTTTGAATGACTCGGAATATGTACTTGTTGATTGCACACATTTTGGTGTTGAAGTCGGCTGAATATCTTTGCTTTCAGAGAAATTTAATTTGCGAACACTGGGAGACCTTGTTTCCTGCTTTTCTTGTGTATTTTTTGTTGTTGAATCCTGTTCAAATTTATAATTCCTTGGCAAAGATTGCAAACCACTTGGATTATTTTTCACTAAATATATGTACTTATCTAAAACAGAGCTTGGCACAGTTCTTCCACTGGGCAACACCACATCATCTGTATTGCTTTTAACATCATACTTATTTGTCATATAATCACCAGTAGCTTTTATTACATTTTCTGGGCTGATGGTCTCCTCGTTTGCTCTGGTTTCAGGGCTTTCGTAACATTCTACTTTAGTTAAAAATTCATCAATTTCATGCAGTAGCAATTTATCATTTTTCTTACTTGGAGTAGATACAATACTACTGATGTCACCATCCATACTTTGCATGTCATTTATTTTAACCG
Source organism: Colias nastes (assembly GCA_907164665.1). Lineage (NCBI taxonomy): Eukaryota > Metazoa > Arthropoda > Insecta > Lepidoptera > Pieridae > Colias > Colias nastes. The sequence goes on along the minus strand of CAJQZM010041990.1, from coordinate 23,813 downwards.
ATTTCTTATAAAAGTTATCCAATTTTAAACTAGGAATTGTTTTTTTACCGGCATCTATTGTATCTAGACTGGTTAATGAACTTTCTTTCGCCCTGTCTTTTCGTAAAACTTTACGACGTCGCCTCCGAGGAAATGTGAAACATTTTCTATCGACGCTACCGTTTTCAAAACTGTCGGAATCCCATGTTTTTCTCCTCGAACTGACGCTGGACAGGGTGTTGTTAGAGTCCAATTCTAAACTTTCTAACCTAGATTCCAACGAATGCACTTGGTTGACAAGTTTGCCTAGGACTTGTGCCGTGCACGAAACCGGTTTGTGAACGACAGTTCGCGAAGACTCCAGTACTGAAGTGTCAGAATCTGAGCTAGGAACGAGGAAAAAGTTCGGAGGTATCAGGAGAAGAACATCGGTGTCATCCGTTTCACTCATTACAAATACGAAAACTTTTTTGGCGGCATAAAACTGGAGCCATCATATTATGTATTGTGTACTGAATACTGATATGTTATTATAATACCTAAAAAGTTATAGGTATGCTATTAATTTCATAAACATGTCGAGTTGTAATTGAATTATAGTTAACTGTATTCCAATAATAATTAATATCAGTACGACTTTGTTTGTTTGTTGATTATTTTTGTTGACAGCTTTGAAGTTTGAGCTTTTTGATTTTTCATTTTTGAAGTTTAAACATAGACTCACAAGTCTACAACCGTTCTACAACGGACAAATTTTATTTTTCTATGAAAGGATACGTGTCTATTAGGTTAACGATTTGATTTTTTTACTTCATAAACGTGGTAAAAACGCTTCACAAACAGGTTCTGAAGAAAGTTTAATGCGTGAATTTTGTATTTGAATAACATAATAATTTATATTGCCTTCTAGACTTTAAATATTTATATAATACAATCAGCAAAATACAATATAAACCATTAATGCTAATAATATATGAGCTCTAATAGACTATACTCCAGATCATTCACTTGTAAATCATTGCAATATTCGTGCGAATGTAAATACGGAAACTCGCATGACGTGTAGTTCACAAACAGCATTTTTCGTAGCAATTTCGTAGTATCACATTTGCTTTGTGATATAGGACGTAGAGAACGTCGAACATTCAAAGATTTTCTTGTTTAGGGATATTATTAAAAACAACTCATTATTATTTTTTTTTTTGTTTTATTTATACACACTTAAGTTTGTACATTATAATATTAAGGCGTATTCACAAAGAAAGCTGGAAACTTATAGGCGCTTATCGGCGCTTGTCAGCGCTGGTTCGTTCTACACAAAGGAAGCAGGTTGAAGCAGACCAAAACAAATTTTATATGGCAGCGCCCAGCGCTGACCAGCGCTTGTTGAAGCTTGTCGGAACTTGTCGGCGCCGATCAGCGCTTATCGGTGCATGTTCATATAATTTCCTGCGCGGGTTACCAGCGCTGACAAGCGCCGGTAAGCGCTTAGGTATAAGTTTCCAGCTTTCTTTCTGAATACGCCCTTATGTAGGGTAAACTGGGGTAAACCCACGGTAAACCATACTATTGTTGGCACCCCCCCAATGATTGGCACTCTGATTTAAAAATACAGATAATATGAGACAATTTCTGTTTATTTACGGTTGCAATACCTTAAGAATATCTAATATTTATAGTGGCAACACTATTGTCAGACATTTTTATTTCACAGCTGCTATTTTTGTGTAAGTTTATTTGGTATGGTTAAAACTTAAAATTAGGGTTTATCTTGCTATTTTTATTGTTTTCAGTGTTGAAAAATAAGCGCACCGGTCATTTCATTGGTGCCAATCACTGTATTTTTTTTGAATGCCTAGTGGTACAGTGATTGGCTCAATGATTGTACTTTTTTTTTTTGGTGGCATGTGTTATATATTTTCTTAGTTAAATTACATTTTCATCAAAGTAGACCGTATTGGGTTGCCAAATAAGGTTGATTTCGCTTCTATTCCAATTCTTGTCACTGCCAATCATTATATATTTTTTGCTGTGCCAATAACTATACCCACCTAAGGTTTCCTCTTCTTTTCATCGCTTTCAGGTACGTAGACGGCTATAAGATGCCGAAGGTTACGGTTGGAAAAAAATATTCAAAAGCATATACAGAAGAAGATGTAGAAAAAGCCTTGCAAGCCATAAAAAATGGAATGGGTAAGAAAACTGCTGCAAATAAATTTAATATTCCACGGGCAACTTTGCAGTTTCGCTTATCCAACTTATTTGTTAAAAGTCGACCTGGTCCAGATACAGTTTTGACTGATGCAGAAGAAAAAGAGTTAGTTAAATGGATAATTTCAGCTTGTAGAAAAGGATTTCCAAGGCGTAAAGAGGATGTCATAAATAGTGTCAAACTGTATTTGGACGAACATCCCAGACCAAACAGTTTTATAGATAATATACCCGGCGATGGATGGTATAAATTATTTTTGAAGAGGCACCCTGAGCTTTCTATACGAACATCAGAGGCTGTAACTTCAGCAAGCTCAAAGGTGTCAGAGAAGGAAATTAGAAATTGGTTTAAACAAGTAGAAGAATATCTGAAAGAAAATGATCTTTTTAATATTTTGAGTGATCCATCTAGAGTTTACAATGGGGATGAAACTAATTTTATTTTATGCCCAAAGAATACTAAAGTTATCGCTTTAAGGGGAACCAAAAATGTGTATGAGGTAGATCACGCTCGGTCTAAATCATGTGTTACCGTAATGTTTACATTTTCGGCGAATGGTGTAACAACACCTCCTATGATTATTTACCCCTTAAAGGGAATGCGACCTGAGATTCAAAAGTCTGTGCCTAGCGAGTGGGGCATTGGCTTGTCAGATAATGGACGGATGCAGGCCGAGCTTTTCATCCAATACATACGGAATGTTCTGCATCCAGCGCTAATGAAGAGGAATATCACTTTTCCAGTAATTCTTTTTTTGGATGGGCATAAAAGCCACACAACACTTCAGCTTACTCGACTTTGTCAAAATCTTGGTATAATACTTATAGCTCTATACCCTAACGCGACACGTATTTTGCAACCAGCAGACGTAGTGGCGTTTCACCCAATAAAAGTAATGTGGCGTAAAACAGTCCTAGAATGGCGTACAGATAACTTAACGAAATCCTTACTAAAAACAGATGTTGCTCCTATATTGGAGAACCTTTTACCCAAATTAAACAAGACGACGTTAAAGAACGGTTTTGAAGCTTGTGGTTTATGCCCATTTAATCCAGATCAAGTGGACTATACAAAATGTTTAATGCCCTCTAAACCAGTGCAAGAAATTTTGGAAGACAAATGTTCTACAAGTCTTAGCTGTCAGACATTTGAAGAAATTGTTGGACCATAGCTAGTACGAAAGATGAAGAATCGGATGGTAGGTAAATCAATAGAAGCTAAAAAGCTTTATGACTTGTATAAATATCTCGTACCAAAAATTTCAACACAAGAGTAATTGTCGCAAATAAAAGAAAAAGGAGAACAAACGAATATAAAGATTAGAGAAAGCCAAAGAGAAAAAATTACTCAAGGAAAAAAAACAAGCTGAAACTATTAATAAAAACAACAAAGCCAAAAATTTAAAGTTAATTAAGAAAAGTAAACCAAACTCTCATAGTATCAAACCAAAAATTGTAATCCATTCAAACATCTTGATTAAACCTGCATATAGAATCTCAAGTGATATTGAAGAAGAAAGAGGATATACATATACAAGAGAATTAAAAATAGAACCTAAGACCGAAGTTAAACCTAGAAATATTACCTACTATCCTAAAGGAAATAAAAAACAGACCCATTTTAGATGCAGTTTAAGCTGAAAATGAAAGAAGCTTAAAAGATTCGGAACAAGTAATCGTCAAAAAAGAATGAAAGGGCCTATTTTAGATGAACCTGCAAATTTCAGAGATTCAAGGGAAACCAAAAAAGATAAGATAAAAGTTAAAGAAAATAGATTGAGACCAATGACAAATGAAGAACTATTAAAAGTATTAGAAGGTGATGATTAGGTAGGTGAGTTTATTAATGGACCATGGATGGGATACATTATTTATGTTAGGTTCGACTTTCTTCGCGACAGCAAGGTGTGCCTACATTAGTAGATATGTGATATGCCAATCATTATACTTCAGTGCCAATGATTGTGCAATAACATAGAAATAAGTTTAATGTTACTTTTTTAGCAATAAAGCTATTTTTTTATACCCATGTGTTTCCTTATAATTTACGTTTATATACCTTAGATCTGGTAAACATAACATATAAAAACTAGGTTTCCGCCCGCGGCTTCGCCCGCGCAGTCAAAGAAAAACCGCATAGTTCCCGTTCCCGTGGGATTTCCGGGATTGCGTCATTTTCCCGGGATAAAAAGTAGCCTATGTCCTTCCTCGGATATCAAAATATTTCCATACAAAATTTCATGAAAATTGGTACAGTAGTTTAGGCGTGATTGAGTAACAGACAGACAGAGTTACTTTCGCATTTATAATATTAGTATGGACTTTTTAAGCAATAAAACAATTTTTTTTAATACCCATGTGTTTCCTTATAATTTATGTTTATATACCTTAGATCTGGTAAACATAACATATATAAAAATATTATTATAACATACAAGTCACTACATATATGTTGAAGATCAGCTTAGAATGCCAATCATTGTACTGTTTACCCTATTACTTAAGATTATACATAAAATTATGAAGAAACACATTATTTTAAGAAAGTTGAAAACCTTATAAACTGGAAAACCACTTATCAGTAGCAAGTGGCAATATTTTAGATATTGTTACAAGTATGTAAGAAATTTTGATCATGTAGTGGGCTTCAAACTGTAATCTTTATTCTTGACAGGGCAACACCCAGCCTCCTGGTTATCCGTGAATCTGCCTGAGTAATCAAATTTCTTTGAATATTTTATATGAGACAAGCAATATGTACAAAACATATTATGTATAACTTATAAAAATTTGTATTTGTGTGTATTTAGTTTTAATAAGTCTTAGTTCAGATGATAAATCTTTTTAAATGCATCTGAGGCATTTTGAAATACTTGGCTACAAGGAAATTAAATTTCTTCTTATAGAAGATGTGAAAATAAAAAAAAACAGGGATTATGACTTAGAAACCATATCAATATCGGAATTTAATATCTAAATATAAAAAAAAAAAACTTAAAAAATAACAACTTCTCTTACAAATATGCCTTCTTAAATCTTATACTACTTGAAAAACAAATCTAGCAGCGGGGCACATACTTGCAAACCCCACAACAATGAGATAAAGACAATTAAATAAATAACAACATTAAATACATTATAACTTAACTTCAAGAGGCTCTTGCAGCACTTAAAGGCGCCTGTTTAATAAATAAATCTAGTTTAGTCTTAAATAATTCACTAATAATTGGTTCGCCGATCCCACACAATGGATTCCGAATTACATACTTTACATAGATGTCTGAATAAATCTTTTTTAACAGTTCTCTCATTCCCTGAGCTTGATTGTCTGTGTTGAGAGCGAATTTGAGCCCTGAAGGGGTTTCCAAATGATGGATTGTGTATTTCGATGTTCTGTAGCTGATGAAGCCATCTTTGGGATCCAGGGGGGATATCTTTGTCACAAATGATTTTATGGAAAACAGCATTCCAAACATTAACTTGCCCTCCTGGAATTAGTGAAAAGTTATTGTATAGCTAAAGTATGTGTTGTGTTTTAAACATTCTGAAATTGAGCACAAAAAATCAACTGAAACAAACATTAAGTATAATGGAATGGCAATTGCACTGTTAAGGGAATTTGACACTTAATGGTATTTTTTTTATAAATGATAAAATTAATATATTTAAAGCGATCCGGTCTAAAAACATCAAAATAAAACAATCACCTCCTCTCTAGACATTCCAGATTGTTTTGTCCTATTCCATTCACCATAATAAAGTAATGTGCCATAGCGATCAAAAATATACAAATTATAAATCGTCATTTTAGCAGAATACGATTACAATTCACAGTTACAGAAGTATATAACAATTATTTCAAGAATATTTTACAAAATTGAAGTGTAAATACATCAAATATCAATAAACAAAACGTCAATACAATACGTCACTGTCAGTTTTAAATCAAAATAAGCAAAATATGGCCGAGAAATATGGGGTTTGCATGGGTTTGCACTTTTCGTTTTCTTTTTATTTCTCATATGGTAACAAAATAGAACTATTTCAACTTTCAAGTGATATTTTCAAAGTACGTAATAAAAATTTTACATAAATAATGCATAAATATGGAACATTTTTTGCCACATATACTTCCATATTCACGGACATTTATTAAATAAATATAGTACCAAAAAGCCAATCTTTTGTTAGAAAATAATGGTCTATTCAATTTTTATTATTGCTGGCGACACTTTAGATCGATTGAGAATCAGAATAATTGTCAAAATGAAAAAAGCGCGGGAAACTTCGAACGAGGCGGGAGCGTGTTTTAAATTTTAATTTTAAATTAAACTTAATTTTATGATCAGAGGAGTAATTTGTTGTAAATATTATAGTATTTAGTGTAAATAGTTATAGTTTTATATAATATTGGTAAGTTTTATTATTAATATTATTAGGTACATATGTAAATTGTATATTTAAATTGAGTCTCCTTCATAGAAATCTATGAAGGATCCTCCTGATCCTTTTAATGAGGGATCAGGTCTGGGACCTGGTCCCTCCGTCGCTAGCTATGTAACACTATGTAGCAATGATGATAATTTCGATAAAGATCTACTTGATTGGGAACAAGAAGGTAATAGAAAAAGGAAGCGTGGTAAAAATATAAATTCTATTAATAGCCTAGAGAATTTAGATAGTGGTCGCCAGAGTGTTAACTCTAATAGCAACTCTGTATCAGCTAAGGAAAATATTTCAGTTGATTTACAGTCTAATTCTTTAATCAGAAATATATATACTGAACATGACTCTTTTCCATTTGTTGTTCATGTCCAAAGATGTGAATCATCACCCGGTGATGGTTCTACGTTGCATCCAATTACATTTGGCAATTTTTTGAAAAAAAATAGTTTTAAAAATATTGTAGCAGGCAGTGTCAAAAGAATAGGCAGGAATAGATGCGTTGTTGCTTTTTCAACTGCTCAAGATGCTAACACATTTATTAATAATAAAGCCTTAGAAACATTCAATCTAAGAGCAAAAATACCATCCTTCCATGTTTCTCGGATAGGTTTAGTAAGAGGCATTCCATCAGAATGGTCTCCGGAAGAAATTAAAGAAAATATAGTTGTTCCTAATGGATGTGGCTCTATAATAAAAGTGCGCAGAATTAATTATAAAGTTATTATTGATGGTACAGTTACATGGAAGCCTTCACAATCTGTAATATTAACTTTCGATGGGCAAACACTCCCGTCAAGAATATTTATTTGTTATAATTCTTTACCTGTAGAGCTATATATATTTCCAACCATTCAATGTTATAATTGCTGTAGGTATGGTCACACAAAATCGATTTGTAGATCCAAGCCCCGTTGCTATAAATGCGGGCAAGATCATAGTGGTGAAACTTGCAATGTTGAAGAGGATGGTGCATCATGTATAATGTGTTCTGGTTTACATTTTGCAAATAATAAAAACTGTCCTGAATATAATCGCCAAAAACTAATTAAACTTACTATGGCTCAGAAGAACTTGTCATATGGAGAGGCACTTAAATTACACCCACAGGTAAAAAAACCTTATGCCGAAGTGCTTAACACTTCAACATTACAAGTCTCACCAAAGCATAGTTTACAAAATACAAATATAAATACATCTCATAAAAAGACTGTTTTTAAAAAACAACGTTCGCCACCTAAAAGTAGCCAAGGCTATGATAGAGCTGCTCATGAAGCTTTAATTAAAGAATGTCAGATGCCTACACCTGACAATGGGTGTGCCTTCAAGATATCTCCATCTAATGATACTCAAAATGGAGCTATAATGGAAATTATACTCGCTTTAATCAATTTATTACAACAAGGTAAGACATTAAGACCGTCCAACGTTGCTTTACTTAATAAAATTATTAATAACACAATAAAAAACAATGGCTTCGAACATAGTACATTGGAATTGCAGGAGCATTCTTCCTAAAAAATCTGAATTAATTCATATCATTAATAAATATAATCCATTAGTAATCTCACTAAACGAGACCTGGCTAAAATCATATTTAAATTTTCGTATTCCCGGTTACATTTGTTTGAGGGATGATAGAACTGACGGATACGGCGGTGTTGCAATTTTAGTTAAAAATACTCTTACTTTCAAAAAATTACCACTTTTCCAACATACCGATAAAAGTTTCAATATTGTCGGAATAAGACTTAATAATACGATTTCCATTGTTTCCATTTATATTCCTCAGTTTTCGAATTTAATTAAGCATGATATACAACATATTTTTTCCACACTTGAAGAACCCTATATTATCTTAGGTGATTTTAATTGCCATCACCAATCTTGGGGATGTAGTATATCGAATTCAAATGGAGTACAATTACTAGATCTGATCGACAATAACAATTTATGTGTAATAAATTCAGGGGAGCCGACACGACGCACTCATGTGAATGAGAACTTGAGTGCAGTAGATCTAACAATTTGTACATCGGATGTAGCTTCATGTTCATCCTGGAGTCCCTTACCGTATACGTTTGGTAGTGACCATTTCCCTATTTTAATTACTTTGCCGTTCAAAAATAATCAAAATTATAAACAAAGTTCACGTTTCAAATATAGACTGCAAAATGTAGATTGGGACAAATATAAAAATACAATTGAAAATGAAGTAAGGAAACTTCCTGATGTAAATATCACTAATGGAATAAAATGCTCGGAAGCGTTGGCAAAAACGATTTTGCAAGTTGCTGAGGAGTTATTCCCTGTTAAATCGACCTCAAACACGTTCATGTCTTCCCCACCTTGGTGGGATAAGGATTGTACAGAAGCGATAAAGAAACGAAAACTGGAAGAAAAGAGATATGCTGAGAATATGTCCACGGAGAATTACAATAATCTGATTGCTACAATAAAGACAACACGCTCACTACTCAAGAGAAAAAAACAAGAAGGGTGGAAATCTTTTTGCACATCCATTTCACCGAATACTTGTCCCTCTGAAGTGTGGAAAAAATTAAAACGCTTCAGGTCAGCATTTGCTGAGCAACCATATAGATTTCCAGAATCATTGGCTCATGATTTTATGCAAAATATAGCTCCCGATACAGTTCCAGAGAATAATATATTACCCGTGACTTCTGTTTCATTTGATCACAACTACTTTCGCATTGATTCCTTTTTTTCTCTATATGAGTTGAAGGGAGTACTGTCAAATGTAAAGGATTCCACCCCCGGCCTAGATGGTATACCTTATTCTTTCTTAAAAAACCTCGGAGATAGTGCATTACAATACTATCTTGACATAATAAATAATATAATGCTGTCTGGAAATATTCCGTCCGAGTGGAAGACACAAGAAATTATACCTATACTCAAACCAAATAAACCAGCTGACGAGCACTCATCCTATAGACCGGTAGCTTTGTCATGCGTTTTATTAAAGGTAGCAGAACATTTGGTGAAAAATCGTTTAGAGTGGCATATCGAGCATCACGATTACCTATCAAACAGTCAGTTTGGTTTTAGAAAAGCAAAAAGTACAATAGACAGCATAGGCATTCTCACAACAGACATACGTTTAGCCTTCTCGAACAACAAGTACTTAGTGGCTACTTTTCTTGATATTTCATCTGCCTATGATAATGTTATTATATCTATCCTCAATCAAAAACTTTTTAAATTAAATGTTCCTTGTATACTAATCAATTTCATAATAAGCTCATTAGTGGACAGAACTATATGTTTAAATTTAAATGAATCAAAAAACATTTCACGTAAGGTTCACAAAGGACTTCCGCAAGGTTCTGTACTTAGTCCTCTGCTGTATAACATTTATACTTATGATTTGGAAAAGTCACTGAATGATACTGTAAAAATTCTGCAATATGCCGATGATATTGTTATGTATAGTGTAAATAATAGCTTAGAAGAAGCATGCAATTCTTTAAATAGCAATCTAAACATACTTAGTATGTGGCTTAAAGATAATGGTCTTGACTTGTCAGTAGAGAAAAGCTCTGTTGTAGTTTTTTCTCGAAAGAGGTCTTTGACTCAAGTAGATGTAAGCTATAACGGTAGTATTTTTCCCATTAAAAATGAAGCAAAATTTTTAGGAATAACATTAGATAGTAAATTAACAGGAATACCTCACATTGATTTTGTATCAGCTAAATGTGAGCGTATTTTAAATATAATAAGGTGCTTATCTGGCGTGTGGTGGGGGGCACACCCTTTTTGTCTCAAATTAATTTACAATGCTCTAATTAGAAGTAGTCTAGATTACGGAATGTTTTTGTTGGAAGGTGGTAACGTTAGTGCCTTCAGAAAACTTGATAAGATTCAAGCGAAAGCAATTCGAATAGTTGTTGGAGCTATGAAATCTAGTCCCAATAACGCACTTCAAGTTGAGTGTTGTGACGCTCCGCTTCATCTAAGACGACAGTTTTTATCTGACAGATTTCTTTTCCGAGCGCTGCAATTTTCCAACCATCCCTTATTTCATAAATTGAAGGACTTGAATGAATATATATTAACATCTACGTATTGGCGCTCTAAAAAAGTTCCATGTCTGATCGAAAGTTTCCGTAGAGTCACATCCATTACAACACGTATATATCGATCTCCACGCTTATCATTGTTTAGTCACAGTTATGATAATTTGTTAACATATCCAGACATTAAGTACGATATAGGTATCATCAAGAATGATCCTCTAGCCAATCTTAATTTTAATACAGAAGTAAATAAGGAATGGAAAGATTGGAACCTCATTTTCACTGATGCATCTAAGACGTCTTTGTCTGGGTGCACTGGAATAGGCATATACCATACACAATACAAAATTATTCAAAAAATAAAATTACCACCTCAAGCATCAGTATTTACTGGTGAATGTTTGGGCATTTTGAAAGCAATTGATTATATATTATTAGCGAAGTTAGCACGAACTGTTATTTTTACTGATTCTAAAAGTTCTTTACAAAGTCTTGAAAAATATCCATTTAATAATAAGCCATTTTACCCTTTCATTTTTGAAATTAGAAACAAATTAACACTTTGTAAAAATAAAAATTTAACAATAGTTTTTGCATGGATACCCAGTCACACCGGTATAAAAGGTAATGAAAAGGCAGACGCCTTAGCAAAAGATGCCATAGATAGTGGTGATATGTTTCCATATATCAATTATTGCCACGATCTTAGTAACCTTCCTAAAGTTTACCTCCATGATACCTGGACTAAACTTTGGGAAAGTAGCGGAATGCAAAAGGGAAAACGTTTCTATTCTCTTCAACCACGGATTCCAATGAAGCCTTGGTTTAATAAAACCAAGGGAAGTAAATTAGCTACAAGTATAATCATTCGTATGCGACTTGGACATGTTTGTACTCCTCACCATCTTACTAAAATTGGCGTATTAGATAATGAAATGTGTGAGTGTACTCTAGATGTGGGCAACCTGAATCACATATTTTTTGCTTGCCCACTGTATGACCATTCCTCTTTGTATTTATCTCTTGAATCACTTGATGTACCCTTTCCTATTTCTATTAATTGTCTCTTGCTCAATCCTGCCAAATATTTTGAAGCCATTGCCAAATTTATCACTCGAAATAATATAAAATTGTAAATATTTTTTATTTTTTTATCTTTATAGATAATGCAGTATGTTTATTATTAACTTAGATCATTAATTATTAAAATAGAATTGTTTAGTTTTTGATTTATTTATAATTTTTAATTAATAGATTAGTGTTATATAATATATGTAGATTAGTGTTTTAGATTGTATATTGCTACTTCTCTGATTATGCGCGTGCGTAAAATTTTCTGTAATAATTGTAAAAATTTATGTTTCCCTACCTTTTAAAACTTGACACTGGCAAATAGTTTAGTCTTATTGCCATGATAAACGAAAAAAAAAAAAAAAAAAAATTGTCAAAATGTCATTTTTGACTTTTGTCCTTGTAAAGTGAGACTGTGTGAAGGAAAACGTGAAATTTTATTACTTGCGGACTTTAATCATAATGGTGTAAAAGTGTACCGAAATTAAGTATAATAAAAGAAAATAACGACCTTTATTGTGTCGTTTAAAAAAAAGGTCGTCAAATTTGTAAGTACTTCACATTATTATGAATTAAAATGAAGCTATCGATTTTAAGGTTAGTCTTACACAATACTTATGATTACAGACATCATATTATAACGTTATATAGAAAATGGATGAATATTCAAGAGAACCTTGCCCTTGGCGTATATTAGATGACTCGGGTGGTGCTTTTCTGATGGGGGCGATTGGCGGCGGTATATTTCACTCGATTAAAGGCTTTAGAAATGCTCCAGTTGGGTTCAGTAGGAAAATGGTAAGATGTTCTGTTATTTTCTTATAAACATAAGTAGGTCTATGGAGTAAAAGTATAAACTTTTTACTAATACAATATTGACAAATTTTATACAAATATTTATGTAGCCATACTACTGGGTCCTCCTGGCTTCACCCGGCATAGAAACTAATATAAAAACATAATCTATCACTTAATTATATGTGTGATAACGAATTATAATGTCTTCTTTGGTTGAAAGAAATATCAGTAATGTTATAGTAGGTATATGACTTTTCCCAAATTGTAACATAGAGCACTTGAAATAACTCAAATTTTAATAATTATTAACCTAGAATATAAATGTCATTACAGTTGGGCAGTTTAGCAGCTATGAAAGAAAAATCACCTATAGTAGGTGGTAATTTTGCTGTGTGGGGTGGCATGTTCTCCACAATAGACTGCTCTTTAGTATATTTACGACAAAAGGAAGATCCGTGGAATTCAATAATGAGTGGAGCACTCACCGGTGGCATATTAGCTGCTAGAAATGGTAAGAAATCTATTAATTACTTATAATGTTTAATTTTTGTTTGGTGTACCAAAGAGATCAACAGTCAGAAGATTTACACATTACAATTTTTCCTTTACACACTAAAATTGGTGCAACTTAAATATAAATCACTATAGAACTGCACAGTATTTTATAATCATTTCATGTTAATTAATTTATTATGTTAATGACCTAATACAAACCTATGATTGATATAAATTCAATAACATATATTACATCTTTTCTCATCACATAAATTATACTTTTTAACAGGTGTACCTGCGATGGCAGGTAGTGCATTAGTGGGTGGAATCCTTTTAGCACTAATTGAAGGCATTGGTATCATGTTCACGAGAATATCTGCAGAGCAATTCAAACCACAACAACCTATCTTCGAAGACCCCTCCGTCTTAGGACAGACTCAAGGACAGAACCCTACTTTCCAATGAAATAGTTATTATACTAAGTCTATGATAGTTTACCAAAAGTGTTTACAGGTACAAAATTATTGTTGATCTGATTTTGTATAACTTGCCAGTATGAAACTAAATTATATTAGTTTTAACAGTTTTTTGTTTATCTCTTGCACTTTCACTTCATTGCATTGTTACAGAGTCAAATGTAAACTACATGACATTTCAGGAATATAAAGAATTTGATTTTTACTTAAAGTATGTTAGGCATTTATTACAAAATGTCAGTAATATTTTAATTCCTTGGTGGACCTAGTAAACATTTTGTTGATACACATATTAAGTATGCGTTATGTTTTTAACCATACATAATATGAACACAGTACTGTTTTCAGTGGATTATGAGCATCTGTGATATAATCAGTTTCTGAACTGACAAAAATTCACTTAAAACTAACCTTTTTTAGTTATAATTATTTGTTAGTATCTCATAGTTTTACATCCATACGGATTCAACTTATTATTTATTCCCACATAGTTGAATTTGTTTTAGACAAATAAAGCCGGATAATTAAGAGATTTTTGTTCCCAATCTTAATATCGTTAGCTTGTTTGTTTATTGTTGTAATTTATTTTCGGATGTAGAAATATGAGAACAAATGTAAAAATAGATGAAAATAAATTTTAATTATTACTCTTGTGTTTTAATTATAAGATGTTATTATACAATTCTAAAAGATCAATAATTCATATGTCAATAATTTATTACTCAGTACATACTCTTTTTAGAACATATTCATATGCATTTTTTAAGGAAAAGACCATCTCATTAAAAAAGCTTTATTAGAATTTACTGTCTGTTGTTAATAATTATTATGGTAAATATTAATAATACTACTTTTTCTTATGAAATTAATTATTTATCAATAAAAAACTTCAAACTAATTACATGAATTGTATTTTGTTTACAATATTTTCAACTTTTTCAAGGGCTAAAATTATATCACAGTTTAATTTACATCGACTCTTATAAAATCAAATGGAGGATAGTATTTAATACAGTAGGTATTCAAATTTCAGTACTCTAAGCATTTCACAAACTACATAGTATTTTTGTTGGGTTATTTCTAACTATAGTATGTTCCTAGGGCAGGCGGAAATTCGTACAATGACCTAACAGGGGTGACCAACCTGTTGGTAACCTGAGAATATTATTAAAAGGTGAAAGTGAAAGTGAAAATCTTTATTTCAGTAACCTACATTACATAACACTTTGACTTTGACTTGACTATATCTAACTTACTTTGCAGTAAGCTGTAGGTATGAAACAATTTACAACAAAAAAAAATGTTAGACCACTTCTGCTCTTAGGTTCTAACTTCTAAGTGTTTTATAATAAAAATAATAATAAATATTTTAGTAACATCTTATGAAATTAGTGAATTATTTACTTTTAGCTTCCTAATCCGCACCTCATCCAGACATGTCAAAACAAGTTTGTTATCTCTGAACGACCGCGTCGCTCACCTCACCTTGTACCATGAAAACCCGTACGCTGCGTAAACGATAAAGAAGTGTATGAAGAGCGATAGGTATCGTTTTATTTTGATGATAACATAATACTTCGTGTCATTGTACGAATTTCCGCCTGCCCTAGGAACATACTATAGTTTTACACCAGCAGCTTTACCCACGTAGTCAAAGCAAAACCCGCATAGTTCCCATTCCCATGGGATTTCCGGGTTAAAACCTATTCTATGTCCTTCCTCAGGTCTCAAGGGATCTCTGTACCAAATTTGAAGTAAATCCTTCTATTTTAAGATTAGCCCGTACATACATAATATAGACCTATTGTAGACCACACCGCAAGTATTCTTTTAAAAAAATATTCAATGTATAGTTTTCACTTTCCTACGATTTTATTATAGGTATGTATAGATTATTATTGTTAACAGGCTCAGTAGAATTCACTCACAAGCTTTTTACAGAGGCAATATTCACATTTTCCATACCTACTTGTAATAATGGATATAAATTTTTTTATAGAAATATATTTGAGGTCTATCACAAAACAGATGTTTTCAAATCAGCTGATACTTTTTAGTATGGTATCTGCTGGTATGTTACTTACAATTTTCCAGTCAACATACCTAATTCTTGTTTTATTGGAAGATAATCAATAAATTGTACTTACAAGGTTTTAACTATGATTTTAACATTATACAACATTCATTCAATAAGACATACTTAATTTTAAACTCCATTCTAGGACTGCAAATTAGTTGGTTTACTTTGCGTAGATGCATCACCCATCTTTCTTATGTCTTCAATTACAAGAGCTAGTACTACTGGATTAACTCCTAACTCACACAGTCGAATGCAAATAGTTAGTGTTTCAGAGTCCAAACCAGTGTTGAGCAGTTGTGAAATTTGGTGTATCATTTGAAAAGCTTCCCGCGCTTGGCCGACTTGTGTGTTCTTTTCTGATGTCATTGTTATATTATCTGGAATGTAAATGTATAATTTTTACGTACAGTTGCTACTTATCTGAAGTGGAAAAGCGAACTAACGCGAAGTTACAATAATTATAGAATACAGCTTTAAACTCACTTTTAAGCGGAAAAGTACTTACAGTACGTTATTTTTTAGTGTAAGTTTGGTTTCAGGTAGTAGGTATGTATTGTATACGGCAATAATATAATAAATATTGATTTAGATGAAAAAAATCTGCACTAAATTCTAAATAGAATCAATTTGTAAGAAATGAACTTTCGATTTATTTTTGTGTCAAAACTCAAATGTCAAAGTCAAGTGTAAAATTTTGGGTTTGACACAGACTATACACACGTTTGACTTTACGTCTAACTTAAGGCCGTATCACGGGGCCGTATTATATTTATGAAACAAAGCTGGAAACTTTTAAGCGCTTACCGGCGCTTGTCAGCGCTGGTTCGTTCTACACAAAGGAAGCAGGTTGAAGTAGACCAAGACAAATTTTATATGGCAGCGCCCAGCGCTGACCAGCGCGTGTTGTAGCTTGTCGGAACTTGTTGGCACCGTTCAGCGCTTATCGGCGCGTGTTCATATATTTTCCTGCGCGGGTTACCAGCGCTGACAAGCGCCGGTAAGCGCTTAAAAGTTTCCAGCTTTCTTTCTGAATACGCCCTTAAAATTGTGTTGGTTAAAAGCACAGAACAGTAAAAACAAATTTGTTTTTTCTGTTCTGTGGAGTAAAGTTATACTGTGGCGATTTAGCCTTAGTTTATTTAGCACCAGCCGCCAATATGTAATTGTATTTATTTTACCTATATGGTACTTAGCTTCTTTATTGCGTCCTCTTCCCTTCAGCTTCCGTACACAACATTTTTTTTTTTTTTTTTTTTTTTTTTTTATGTCAGAGCAAGCAAAGGGGCAGGTGGGCCACCTGATGGTAAGTGGTCACCACCGCTCATAAACTTAACACTTCTAGTGTTGCAAGTGCTTTGCCGGCCTTTAATGGACAAATAAGCTCTTTTCTTGAAGGCCCCAATGTCGTAGTTGTTCGGGAACACCGCAGGTGGCAAATCGTTCCACAGTTTCACCGTACGCGGAAGGAAGTTGCGGGTGAAGCGGACAGTGGTGGAGCGCCAACCATCCAGATGGTGCGGATGGAACTGATTTTTACGGCGTGTGGTCCGGTGGTGGAACTGTGCGGCTGGTAGTAGGTGGAACAATTCCTCAGAGCACTCCCCATAGTAGATTCTGTACAGTATACAGAGAGACGCAACGTCTCTTCGCACTGACAGAGGATCGAGCCTATCGGAAAGCCTACGGTCATCGACAATTCGAGCTGCTCGACGTTGGATGCGGTCAAGAGGAAGGAGTTGGTACTGTGGGGCTCCGGCCCAGAGATGAGAACAGTACTCCATATGCGGTCGCACCTGAGCCTTGTACAGCCGAAGTCGGTGGGCCGGCTTGAAGTACTGTCTCGATCTGCTGAGCACACCAAGCTTTTTCGAGGCTAATTTAGCCTTCGCTTCCAAATGACTGCGGAATTGAACGTCACTCGAGATTTCAACTCCGAGGATTCCGATTTTCGGCGATATACTAAGGGGGGTACTCTTAAACCGAGGTTCTACGACAAATGGGGTCTTTTTAGCGGTGAACGCGCAAACCTGTGTCTTTTGGGGATTGAACTCGACAAGATTAAGTTCGCCCCAATCCGAGACTTCTTGAAGAGAAGACTCGACTTCAGACACAAGTTTGTTTCGGCTCTCATTGAGGCTTTCCTTTGAGGTGTTCGCACGGCCGGGATAAAGAGCATCCCCCGTACTGTCGTCTGCATAGCAATGAATGTTACTGATTTGTAACAAATCAT
Source organism: Colias nastes (assembly GCA_907164665.1). NCBI lineage: Eukaryota > Metazoa > Arthropoda > Insecta > Lepidoptera > Pieridae > Colias > Colias nastes. The sequence goes on along the minus strand of CAJQZM010041990.1, from coordinate 5,990 downwards.
TGATATGCAGAAGAAACAGTGTAGGAGATAGCACGCAGCCTTGTGGGACACCAGCATTCACATACAGAGGCTTAGAGCAGGAACCGTCGATAACGACCTTAATGCTCCTCTCTTCCAGGAAGCTGGCAACCCAATCGCATAACCTCGCAGGAAGTCCGAAAGATGGTAATTTCGCTAGAAGTGCCTTGTGCCAGACCCGATCGAAGGCTTTCGCTACATCCAAACTTACAGCCAATGCCTCCCCTTTACTCTCAACATTCTGTTTTTTAGTTTTAATAAGCAATCTGACAATGATGAAATACCTAGGTCAAGTAAACAAACAAACTCTTCAAATTCATATTTTTCTATAGATGTGCCTCTCATATTACACATAAGAGATATATTTCATATAGGTAATATCTTGGTAATATATTTTTATCCTTTACTAGCGGTCCGCCCCGGCTTCGCCCGTGGTACATGTTTACGTTTTCTCTACATAAGAACCATCCTCGTACTTCAAGGAATATAATAAAAAAAGAATTATCGAAATCGGTTCAGCCGTTCTCGAGTTATGCGCTTACCAACACATTTTGCGATTCATTTTTATATTATAGATTTGTCAGGATTTGCAATGTAAATTTCAAAAGGATAACCACCTTCAAATTACTAAATCTTTTTGGTACCTACGGAACCCTAAAAACAAGGTAAATAGGACACTCTAATGTTTGTTTTAATAAGTACTGTAGGTAAAATGCGCCTTATAAATTATATGTGGGAAAGTTGAGAATTGTGATCGTTCACTAATATCCTATTTATATACTAACGCCTGCACTCCAAAAATAGACGAGTCCCGTAAGACATTTCAGTGTGTTTAGTACGCGTTACTTATTTCACGTGAAAGTTTTAAATCAGTGTATTGGTAGATATCTAAGAGATATTAAAATGGTGAGTGCATTGTGTACGCCAAACTTTATTTAAACATTAATTAATGAAATAAAACCTCTATATGTCATATGTAGCGGACTGGCTGTATAGAATTCGGAAATTGAAAAAGCTTTCTTTCGTCTGAGTCTTCGAGGAGTCTTATGACTTTTGGTATTGTTGACTGTAATTCGATAAAAACATAAAAAATACATTTGTTAACCTTGATACCCGTACATTTTAAAGTGTATAATATATTTATTATCATTGTTTATTAAAATATCTACAGTAAGCCACGTGTGTGATGATCGGTGAAAATTGCATTGAGGATATAAACTTACATGACGGATGTGACGTTAAAACGAATAGTAATTCCTTCATGCGTTCCATTTGGACAAAGATTAGTGATTTGAAAAATGGAAGCGTAAGTTATGTAGTATTTGAAAAGTAAAAGTAATTTAACAATTATATCATATTGTTTACAACAATACCCAATACAATGTTGTATTATATTTCACTTCCCTTCAACTATTTATTCGCGAAAAAAAAAAACGCGGTAAGAAGAAGACAATGTCATTCAAAATTATTGATGGAGCGTTTTGGCGCCTTGTTTAATTACGTTTGTTTTTACATAAAACTTAGTTATTAGAAAAGTATAATTTTAGTTAGAGTTATTCAGAGTCACTTGAAACTTTTAATACGTACGTACGCGCTTTAACAAATAATTGAGATGTAAACAGATTACAAAACATATTTTCAATATATGGCGTGGTTTATGAAAATCCTTCCAGCATAATATAATAGTCTAATAGACATTATATAGTATAAACTGACAAAGAATCTATCATATAGAATGGCCGTTATAATACCAATTACCCGTTTAGCAGCTAAGCTTTTAAATCAATCAAACTTGAAGTACTTAACAGGATTTTCGACGATTGATTCCAACACCAAAATGCCCAGTCACGTAGCATTTTAAGGGATTGTTTGTGCCTCGGAATGGTTGCGTGATTTCGCTCTAATTCCGTGCGCTTTTGGTTTTGACGGTATTAATCCCTTTGAGCCAACTGTTACCCGTTTATGAAGTAATTTCGGCTATCATCACTAAATTGTCTTATGTCACAGCCAGATCGGACGATTAGATTTGATTAATTATTGAATATAATTTATAAATATACTTTAGACCTTCGAGGCTAGATTATGTTTAGGCTTCTATTGTTGTGAATATCTAATGAATAATAGATAAAGATATTATAACACGAGTTTTAATATTAAAGATTATGACTAGCAATTACGTAGGTATTTCAAAATCTTCAAACAAACATTCATCTCCTGTAATTGTCTGTCAGCCATTGCTAAAACTTGTCTGTCATGATTTCAGGCTGATCAAAGCGTTCCAAGTCAGGAGGCACCTGCTAGTCCTGCTGTCAGTGCGGTAGAAACACAGCAACAGGTAAATTGTTAATGTAATTATTCATGAATTAATCGCAGATTATTATTAACAGATTAATTTGTATCATGGTAACTGTATGGTTTATTTACGATACGGTAAATCGAGAGACAAGTTTGAATAGTATTTAATCACTCGTATTAATTGCGTATTAAGTATACAAATAAAAAAAGAGAGGTTATAATTTTGACAAAAAAAAAATTATTATGACGCGTACTAAACATAATATCAGTTTTTTTTTCTAATATTAACAAAACTACAACACACTGCTCAGACACAGATAAATGCGTGTTTACTCCTTTTAACCACCAAGAGGGTACTAGTAGAATCCTATTTCACACGAACTGGGTCGCATATCCACATCCCGCCAACTTACAAAGCGTAAAGCTAAAAGTGCTCACAATACATACGTTTGTATTAAACCGCTTCGCTAAATGGATTCGTATTTCCCAAATTCCCAGGCAGACGTTAAAGAAACGCAAGTGGAAAATGATCCTTCGAGGACGGAAATCAAACCGGAACCGGTTGAAGTGAATTCCGAGGGTGACGCCGCTACGAACGGAAATGTAGACGCTGTAAAGCCGTCGGTAAGTGATCTCATTTGATTTTCAACGGGAAAACTGAGGATTGTTTTTTTTTTGGGGGTAAATGAAGTTTCGAGCTTTTTGTGAATTATTTGAATTTTCGTAGATTGTACGAAAAATGCTCTAAATGCTAAGAACATTAAGAGCATTTTTCTAATCATATTTTAATTAACATTTCTACTGATTAGACTAGAGTAGGGTGACCCATATCTTTCAAATTTTTCTGGAATTTTGTGAAAGATTTTATTTAAGCTTTTTTTATAGCTAACAAGGAAATAGACCTACATATTTGCTACTGATTTTGCTACTATATTTTCGATTAAATGTATTCTTTAGGATGATTGGCTACAAAGAGAACAGGCGTTATTGAAGAAAATTGAAGAACTGGAGAAAGTTAAAAACGAAAGGAGTGAAGATGGGCTTAGGTTAGAATTGAAAGTGAGTTTTATGCAATTTTATTCTTTTATTAGTACATTATCTACTGATTAATAACAGTTTTTCTATATAAGATGCTAATTTTTTTCCTTTTATTCATAACGAAATCACATAGGTTGATAAAAGATCAGAGACAAAGTTTGATGATAATAATGTCTTTCCATGTTTTGACGATTTAATAGAGATTCTATAGGAAGTATCGTTGGATAAAAAAACTGTTTGAGTGAGGAGCGATTTTTCAATCCGTGGATAAAACTTACGCGTCAAATAACATATTTATAACAATTTCAAACACTATCTATTGCCCTAATTTAACCATTTTCAGGTGACATTTTTGTTTGTGACCGTGTTTTTCTTTATTGGACGGATAAGTTTTAACTAAAGATTGAAATATCGCCACTATGTGAAAAAACTGAACATTTGATATCTTTCAATCCTACCACCAGGTTCGCGAAGAAGAAATAGATCTTCTAAGAAGCAGGATAAAGAATCTCGAGACGCAATTACAAGCGGCATTATCGAAACCAGCTGGCAAAAACCAGGAGGTGATACAGAGCATCAAGCTGCAGCATGAGGAGGTCAGTTTGTGTGTCTGTCTGTTTGTACGTTTGTACCTAGATGATTTAATAGGTGGTGAAATCGATATTGAATCGAACCTTATTTTCTTTTGAGACCTTTTTTGATTTTATTCATCTTCTGCTCTTTTATTACATTAAATACCTGTCAAGGATATTTGATTGATAGATAATTGCGCGGAAAATTGGAAAAATTGAAAAAACTTAACGACTTCGTATAAACGGCTATGATTCCAAACATTTCATCTTTTAAATTTGCATGAATACAACGCACGTCGTATACTTACTAATTAATATGGAAAAATATGTCTCCTTAGAGGAAGTTTGCTAAAACATAAATTTTAATACACATTTCAACTACCCGCAAACAATGGGGAGCCGTTGTCAATGTGACTGATATTGATGTTCCCGCGGGACTTGTCACCGGTTTACTTGTGATTCGCGAGATTTATTGCTTTCGTGTTTGAGTTGAGCGAAAACTTCATGTTGGGGGGTTTCGTGGTACAAGATTGTGTTAAGGTTTCTTTTAAAATGAGTAAACAAGAAGTGTCATTAATGTAATTTAATTTTGAGTTTCTTCAAGCTAACTTGTGTGTTTTGTTAAAAATATTTGTAGTGTTTGTCCACATCTTTTCTAAAACCGGTGTCCTAACTATTTGCTATTAGTATAATCAATTTAAAATAGCTTTTGTGAATTTACTTAACATTAGTATTTTATCCACGAATAGGCGCGTAATGCGTACTATTCAATTTTTTTATGTCTTAAAGAGTGGAGTCGCTGGACAAGCCCTTTTTACCAAAATCATTATCTCGTGACGATTTCTCATCAAAATAATGGCCAATTGCTTAAAACAGATTGCCAAGTCGCAGTTAAAGGAAAAAAAAAAGATTTTGAAAACCTGAAAAAAATAATTTGTTTCGCAGCTGTTAAGCAAAGCGCGCGGTATGATATTCGACAAGACAAAGATGGTGAAGAACCAGGAGCTTCAGATCGAAGCTCTCACCACTCAAGTGCAGTCGCTGAAGGATATCAACGTGATCACCAAGGATCTGCTGAATATTAGGAACGCGGAGGTTAAGGCTATGGAGGTGGGTGGTGATGATGATATTTTGTTGTTTTTGATGAAAAACTTAATTTGATTAAGTAAAGTCGGAGTTAATATTGTGAAAAATTTTGACGATCAAGTTAAAATTTTTACAAAATCAAATTCAATTGGTTCAATGTTATTCGGTTTTTTTTCTGTAAGTTGGCATGTTGCTGTATTTTTGAAAATAACACAGAATTTCGAATCCTTGAATACACACGGTTGTTTTCAGTACGATATATTTTTTACAAGCAAGCGTAGTCTAAATGTAACTCAATAAGGAAACAAGTACTGAGCTCACTTGAATGTAAATTACTGTGTTTCCATTATCTTTTATCGTTATTATTATTTTCGGGTCAATTTGTTCCATCTGTAGGAAAACCCATGAAGGACATTTGAACGTAATACAACGTATAATTTATCAATAGAATATATTAGTATGTCATCAAGGAGCGTCATCCTACGCATTTTTTTTTCTTTCAACTGCCGTACATAAAAATGTAATTTCCGAAGTAAGTTATTATACAAGGAAGTATTTTTGACGTGCTGCGGTTTTTACAAAACTTTTTCACTTACAGACTTGTGAAATTTCATCATTAGTATAGCTTTTTAAATTTTGCAAATCACGAAGCGAAATTGTGCTTGAAATAGTCTTGAGTAATTTATGACCGGAGAGCGAGACGTGTAAAATGATAATTAATGATTTTTGTGTTTTGGAAAGTGTCGCGGAGTTTAATGCAGCCGCAACGTAAATAAAAATATGTAACAAAATTCTTCGGTTTTTCAATTAGAGGGAGGTTATGTTTAGTAACTTGTGCTGTCGTTTGTTTTTGTAATGAAACGTGTTTAAGTTTTTTGAAAAATCTTTGATATTATATTAGACGTGTTTCAATTATTTTAGTACGATTATAAACTATAGTCGAGCCAATTTAATAGGCAACATTTGACGTCTATCAATTTT